>BLKM01000679.1:2100994-2242003 GCA_013340265.1 Coptotermes formosanus | reverse complement strand
CTCCCATCAAATCCAGTGTAATGGCATTCTCCCATCAAATCCAGTGTAATAGCATTCTCCCATCAAATCCAGTGTAATAGCATTCTCCCATGAACGCCTGGCGGTCTTGTGCTGCTCTCTTGCCCAAGATCAGCGGATATTATCGTCCATTGTTATGATTCTGCCGATCCCAGCGGCCGCGAGGTCTAAGGCGTAGGTCTGAGGCCGAGCGCTTTCTGGGATCGTGGGTTTGAATCCCGCCGGCAGCATGGATGTTTGTCTCTTGTACAGTGTTTGTATTGTCAGGTATAGGTCTCTGCGACCAGCCGATCCCTCGTCCAGAGGAGTCCTACCGATTGTGGTGTGTGTCTGAATGTGATCAAGTGGAAATGAACAACCTCGACACCTACTCTGAGTAGGTAGAAGAGGTCAGGACTACGAACAAACGATTATTATGATTGTACAGCAAGTTTTAACTGTCAGCAGAACATTGTTTGTTTGTAGCTCCACCAGATGGCAACAGTGAACGGCACTGAAATTCATGCTTACTTGGTGTTATTGTTATGACCACTTGTGGGGTAATTTACGTGTATGTTACATAGCGGCACTGTTTAGTCTCTCAAGCTATCTTGAACTGTTTTAAGAAGCTGCCTTTATTGTTCCCTAAATGTTTTGTCTGCGTTAAGGGGACAAAATGAAAGCCAATTCAGAATGGATGTTAATTAACAGAACAGCGGCATTTCTTTGCCGAAAATGGTGCTTCTACTGTATCGTCATACTATTCTGTTGTCTTTGCAGAACATCTAATGTTACAGTCTTTAATGTTCACAGAAATCGTTTCGTCAGAGTATGCCCGAAAGTTAGATATGGTAGCTAAAAAACCAACAAATGCACACAAGTTTATGAAAATATATTATAAACGTAGCAATACCTCCTATATGTTTCGGCCACTGATGGGGCCATCTTCAGGGAGGTGCGTTACGAAGGATAAATACAGTGAGATGTTACAAAAGTTATGTGAACCAATGCAATGTAAACTATCAAATATTAAAATTACAAGGTTTAAATTTGTATTACAGTTTAAAATACGGATACAGTTTAATTCTGGCATTTAACAGATATGTGTGGATATTATGACCACCCTGAAAGGAAAAAAATGTGTGTGTAGATGGTTATTGGTAAAATTTTATAAACTTGTGTACCTTTGTTGGTTTTAGTCACCATATCTGTTCAGTGCACGGTTATGGATTATTTAAAACTTATTCCTTAAGGGGTAACGGTGAATCAATCCAAGGGCCGTCGATCGAAATCCTAGCTACAGAAGAAAGTTACTTGATTCTTCTTTTGAGTTTTCAAGCGGTATTTCAGTGTTGCTGTTAAAATTTAACAGTCATTATTTAGCTGGCATCTGGTCTTGTGTTTTCATGTCGCAGTATAAACGATCGTGATGCAGTTTGGTCTTCTCACATTCAGTAGACAAAATGTATAAATGTTGTAACATATTTTGTCTTGTCGCATTGTATGGAGCTGACTGGGCAACTTTTTGTATAACACAACGAAGTAGTGGTTGAGCGATAACAAAAGAAAGAAGGGAAGGAAATAGAAGTAAGCAACAAAGAATAATGGCATACATAAAACATTGAGAAACTTGTCTGTTTTCACAGCTAGGGTATTTCTCAGCGGTTTTATACTTCCTCACTACAGTGTGTAACATAAAGCAGTGTCAACTGTAGTTGTTTCGCAGTTAATTTCACGTATTATTTCATATGGATGTCATTTTTTGTGTGTTTTGATTTCATAATGTGGCCAGTAACGTGGATTAGGTACCGTACAGTGGTAGGGCGACAGATGAATTGGAAAGGATTTGGAAGGAAGCGATCATGGCCTTACCTTCCCTTATATGATACAATTCATGTGACTGAGTAACGCTGGGGTTGCCGTGGTTACGACGGACCTTGGTCTTTGAGCGACGTCACAACTAGGGTTTGTATCGTGACTGGGTTTCCACGATTACGATAGAGCTTGGTTTCTGAGTGACGTAATTTAAGTTTCAGTGGTTCTGATACAGCCTGAGGAGAGATGGCAGAGATTAGTGCGCGAATATTATATGGTGGTAATGTCCCGGACTTGACGTGAAGGTACTGAGGAAAACCAGGTAGAACCTCAGTCGGTATACGCGATGACCTGATAGAGATTCAAACCAGACGTCTCCCGAATACAAGTTATACTTTCATCGTGATACCAACACGTGCTGCGGTTCCTGGTTCGAATCGCGACTGGAATTGTGGGGTTTTATCGGTTTTTCTCAGCCCCTCCAGCTTCATGCCGAGATGTGTTAAGCAAGGCGATGACACTGTCCATCCACGCGCTTCCCAATTCATTATCAGCCATCTCTAGAACCTTGCTGACAGCTTCGTTAACAGTTTTTAACATCATATAGGTACTAAATTTAATTGAAATCGATTGATTTTTCGGATGCTAACATTCCGACGGATTTACGTACATGACCTGTATATCATGCGTTCATTTTATGCACTATGTACAGAAACCCATAATATCAGTCTCGGTACTTTCTGAATATATATTTAATGTCTGTCATCTTCAGGTTTACGGACGGACAGATGCATGTATTTGTCACCCCACCCACCTTCCCCCCCCCCTCCCGCCCCCTTGTCGATCTTACGTTTCCACCTGGAATGTACAGAACTTCTGCCTGTTTGGCCACTGCGTAATGTCACGGTGTGCCAATACTCCTGTGCTGTCGTGTTGTTGAGGGATTACCATGACAAGCAAAATGTTGTTGTCTTCGTCTATTTAAAGCATGTGGGTAAATATTCTTACTGTCTGCTTAAGCCTTAGTTAACTCTGGATGTTTCCCTCAGATTATATTTATGGGTTTTTGTTTGGTTTTCATGATAAGCACTTGATCCGTTACTTTTCACGCGACAGATCTTTGATAGAGTCACGTGATGTATCCTGTTTGAGACAAACTTGAATATCACATGTGAAGAAAATGGAAGAAATCGCCTATTTTCATTACGTTAGCGGTTTAGAACCCTGCTCAAGGCAAGAACGTGTATTCATTTTGAGGCACGTTCGCATAGTCGCGTAAAGCGCCTATTAGCTTTCTTATGTCTGTCCGTCTGTATCAGCGCGGCTCACACTGGACGGATTTCTGTGAAATTCAATACTGGAGGATTTTTAATACGAAAATTGTCGATTGATCCCCAAATTTGGTTAAAATCAGGCAAAAATATCGGGCGCTTTACATGAAGCATAAGTATGTTTTATTGGTGGCCAGCGACATTAAAGACGAAGCATATCTGTTTTATATAAGGACTCAGTGCGTACCGCGCTGTAAACACTCTCCACTTCGGTTATAAAAACCAATCTCTTAATGTTTTATAAGGCAAAAGTTGCTGTTTGTTCTGAGATCCGTACAAAACACATAAACGCAATGTGGGCACCATGTAGAATTTTTTAATGTTAAACCTGGTCGTATGTAAAGTTACCGCGAGGCTTTAAAAGGTTAAATCTCCATAAAAGCGCTCTCTTCGAGTGAAATCATATCAGTCTGTTAGGATAGCCGAGGAGGTATAAATATCACGCGAACACGTTACAGTGTTACGCTGTACGTTCATTGCTTATCGTGTTTCATTATCTGCTGTAGGTGGACGCCTTATAATTGGCAAGTTAAGCCTATTATAAGACTTGCGGAGTCACTGGAATGGTTTTGCGTTAGGAATTGATTCAGAATGGGTACAGGAAGGGGGTCGGGATAGCGTAGTCGGTATAGCGACTCGCCACGGGCTGAACGGTTTGGCGTTCTTAACCCCGATGGGGACAAGAGATTTTCTCCATGCCCGTCCAGACCGGCCCTGGGAACCACCCAGCCTCCTCTACAGTGGGTATTGGGGCTCCTTCCCGGGGGTAAAGCGGCCGGGGCGTGGCGGTGACCACCTACCCACATTTATCTCCAAGGTTAAAATGGGTAGAGCTATTCCTCTGTTCCGCTCTCTGCCTTCATGTCATGTTATAGGGTGACCTTTACCTTTACGGGTATAGCACAGAGAGCCCTAATTTACAATGGCTGGGGGAGTAAATTTAGAGTGTAAGTTGCGGAGAAATATGAGCACAGGTTTGACAATTTGAAATCTTATAGTTATTAACCATCTGAATGGCAATTGCCTGTAACATGTATTTTCATAATGACGATGATGATAATTTGCTTTGAAGTGTATTCTGGTGACATAACTGAGTTTTTTCAAGTGTTTATTGACACGTGTTTCAGTTGTACACCCTTCTTTCCTTCCTTCCTTCCTTCCTTCCTTCCTTCCTTCCTTCCTTCCTGTCTTCCTTCCTTCCTTCCTGCCTTCCTTCCTTCCTTCCTGCCTTCCTTCCTTCCTTCCTTCCTGCCTTCCTTCCTGCCTGCCTTCCTTCCTTCCTTGCTTCAGGTGTTGGGTCTACGTTATTCGCAGCAGTTAAGAAGTGGAACTTTGGTTGAATATTTTTTTCTTACGTGGCTTGACAGCCCCCAGTGGGCCAGGGCCTCCTCATTATAGAGTCTTCACGATCACACTCGGTAGGACACCTCTGGACGTGTGATCGGCCCGTCGCAGAGACCTGTACGTGACAACACAACACTCACAAGGGACAAACATCCATGCTACCGGCGGGATTCGAACCCACGATCCAGCAAGCGCTCGGCCGCAGACCCACGACTTAGACTGCGCAGCCACTGAGATCGGCATTGATTGTATATGCTCGAAATTATAATACTGCTTCCGATATTCAAGGTCAGTTCGGTGAAACATACGGCCTCCATCTTCAGGGTAACTTCAGAACTGTGTGGTACTCCGACACAAGACTACAGCCCGCAGGAGTTTGCAGTGCTAAGACCTTGGCTGCCGTTGAAGGCCAATACTGTAAATAAAGGCAACTGCAATTCAAGCGATAAGCCTGCTGTCGATAAGGAAAGTAATTTACTTTCCCCAGTCACTAGCTGCAGCCTGTTGTTGGATCTTACGACTGTCGAGTTTGAAAACCTGTCATGTAACTCTGAGAACGCGCGTACTGCCTGCAACCTTGAAGTGCATAAACATTATTGCGATACTTCATTGAAGGTCACCAAGTGTTTAACCCCCACCCCTTCGCCATGGATAGCTTAGTATAGTGAATAACCTATGGGCTGGACGACTATACTTCGACTCCCGACAGGGGCACGTATTTTTCTATTCACAGGCCTGTATAGATCGACCCTTCCTTTCCACTTTCTTACCTGACGAAGGAAGCGTTTAATTTCCGAAACGGTGTGTGATTTGTTCTTAACGCTAAGCGACTGGCAAAGTCAGTAAACTCAAGAATGCTAAATGTACAGGGCGATTCATATAGAACTCCCGGGTCTTTTTTGCTTGTAATTCTTGAACGAATGATCGGAAGCTCATTGAACATTTTCAGCGTTTGATGTAAGGTTATCTAATTCACCATGCATTCGTGTGTATGTCATTTTCATGTCATTTCATTTCATGCACGCGTTACGAAATTATAGACGTCGACGACCTGGGCGTTCGATATGAATCACCCGGTAGATTTTTGTTTGACGTTTGAATGTACTACAGTGTGCGTCATGGCAGAAGCGCCCGTCATCTGCATAGCAGTTGTCGCTTGCCACTGTAGCAGTTGTTCAGTGTGGTGTTTGGAACAGGGACATTGCTGAGTGGTTAACCTTTTAAAGCCTAGCGGTAACTTTACATACGACCAGGTTTAACATTAAAAAATTCTACGTGGTATGTGTTTTGTACGGATCTCAGAACAAACAGCAACTTTTGCCTTATAAAATGCTAAGAGATTGGTTTTTATAACCGAAGTGGAGAGTGTTTACAGCGCGATACGGACTGAGTCCTTATATAAAAGAGATACGCTTCGTCTTTAAAGGGTTAATTAAGGAACCGGATATAACGAAGATAGGAGGGTTTAGTGTGTGTGTGTGTGTGTGTGTGTAAATGGTGATTGTGGGTAATTCCTTCTTCCAGACAGCCAGAGATTTGGCTGCTCTTTTTCTGGAAGGTGGGTTGCTGTTTTCCAAAAGTTTAATTTCGTTAATTTTGCATTCATATTGGCCTTATTTTATTTCTCCTATCTGAAAATATAGTTTAAATACAGTCGAACCCGATTATAACGACATCGGTTTAAGCGACACCTCGCCTATAGCGTCAGATATCCTGTGGTTCCAATTAATTCCTCACTGTTAATCATAACGTTATATTCCTCGGTTATAACAACACTCGTTTATAACGACACAAAATATTCAGTCCCTTTCATGACGTTATAACCGAGTTCGACTGTATTTGTACTTATATTTTCCAGTACATAATCGATACTGTAGTCACAAGGACGTGTAACAGCGGTATCATCCAGAATCGAAAAAACCGAGAAAATTTCGGAAGAGAATTTCGCAAGTCTGGACATACATGCAAATTAGTTGGATAATTGCATAGTAACAAAATGGATAAGTACTTTAAAGACACGCTGTGTAATAAAATTAACTTTACGTGTTTTGTGTAGGGGTCACAACCCCAAGAGACCGTGGGCAATGTGGGCAGCGGAAACTGCCCAATTTACAGTGGTCATGTAGTACAGTGTCTGTGAGGGGCTGGCAGTATTTACGATGCTCGAATTGTGTCCTGCCATTTCTTTTCTTCTTCACATTTTACTTCCGTAAGGATCTTGCTTTTTGTACTGATTACAATGCTGTGTCTTCCCACACATCCCCTGATATCATTGTGGGTATCACTTATATCATCTCTTCACTGTTATAAAGGTATCCAGTAAGACGCAAAGCACTTTTAAGACACCAATTTTTCTTTTATGCTGATTCCTTATATTCTTCCAGTTTTTTTTGCATTAATGATTTTAATCTTCTCGGTAGTACATTTCTTCTTTGACAAGAAGATTTTTTTTAAGTATGCTTCGATTATTCATCTAATTCCCAGTGTGAGTTTTCTTGTAATGTTTAACATTTGTACTGGCTTACAGAATATTAGGTGAGACTGTAAGAAGAGATATTTTACGGTGGCTGTGCATTTACTTTCTTTTTCTTCAGTCCATTGAGAATCCTCAAAATTTTAACAAGGGAGGCACGAATTCTAAGAAACGAAGGTTCGATATTTTTTCAAAAGTTTTTCTCAATTGAAGATTAACTCCATAGAACTTAGTCTATTCTTACAGCGTAATAGTCACTGCGCTTCTCATATTCTCCTCTTTCATGGAATCCAGAAATTCTTTGCGGTAACCAGAAGAGCCCGTCACTGGTCGTTATCCTGAGCCAGATGAACCCAGTTCCTTGCCTGCCACCCCACTTCTTTAGCCTTTTAAAGCCTAGCGGTAACTTTACATACAACCAGGTTTAACATTAAAAAATTCTACGTGGTGCCCACATTGCGTTTATGTGTTTTGTACGGATCTCAGAACAAACAGCGCCTTTTGCCTTATAAAACATTAAGAGATTGGTTTTTATAACCGAAGTGGAGAGTGTTTACAGCGCGGTACGCACTGAGTCCTTATATAAAACAGATACGCTTCGTCGTTAAAGGGTTAATGTCCATTATAATATTTTTTTACATATATAGCTTTCAAGTGATGTATTCTCTTCAGGCTTCGAAGTGACTGTATTTCAAAAGAAATACACGATGAAATAAAGGCAAACTTCACCCTGCGCCTAAGGAATATACCAGTAGTATGTAAGACATAGGTCATATGGAGGCACAGGCATGAGACTGAAGTATTCTATGATCGTCCACTAGGTGGTCAGTGTCAGGTTCAGGCTCCGGCTGCTTTACCCATAGTTTAGGAGTCCCAGATGCACATTGGATTGAGGGCTGGATTGATAACAGAGCCGGTATGTACGTGATAAGAGAATAATATCTGCTTCTTGGGATCGAACCCCGGTCTACCATCCAGATATCCCATCAATTGTTACATTTTTCCTGCCTGACAAATTAGGTGTTATTTTGGGCCGCGGAACATGCAACGCTGCTGGCGTTTAACGATTCTCCTGCAACTGAGACGCATAATGAAAATCCTAAGGATAGGTAGGTGGTTGATCCTTGGCTTGGTTCGGAACGGAGTTCCTTTCGAAAGCGATCCAAATGCACGGAGATACGACATAACTCTCCACACGTGCGAGGAGAATTAGTTGATATGATATATAAACGTAATGAGTTGATTAAGAGATCGTATTATATGTGTGAAACAACTTTTATTGACGTCGATCCTGTCTGCGAGGCGTGACGATGTAGTACTTAGAACACTTCTCCTCTGAACTGAAACGTAACGAAGTCCCAGCTGTCTGTGACGTAAGATATAACGACAAGAAGAACAATGTTCTTTGTCTGTGCGTGAAGATGTTTCTTTTAACCCCACATGACCCTATGTAACTCCAGATATGAGTAGCCCTAATATAATATAATGTATTTCTAGCTTCCAGTAGCGTTTCTACTCTTTGACACATTGCATCCGTTAAAGTGGACCGTCATTTAATACAGTGGTTGTCTGTTTAACGGACAGCTTCATCACATGAACAATGATGTGCAATTTGTATATACAGAAATGGTTCCAGTACATCAGCACTAAACATGGGTGGAACCCGCTCAGAACATTCATAAATATTTTCCCCCCGTAGAGTGCACCCCCTCTAAATGCCAAAAATGATCGATTCCTCATGAAACAGCAATTTGTCGTAACCCACCGATACACGGTTTTACATGGATGGAAAAATCTTGACAGGACCAACACTTAAGCATGTTATTTTTTTGTGTGAAAATATAAGGACGGACAATTTTTTGTGGGCACGACATTTTGACAGAAGGTGCGTTTGTAACCCAGCTGCCTAGCAATGTGGGAATCTCAGTTTGGCGAATTGTGTGGGTTACGACATATTGCTGTTTCGTTATCGAAGTTTCACAGTTAGAATCACTGTTCTCGTTATCTAACTAACTAACTAACTAACTAACTAACTAACTAACTAACTAACTCCGTGGAGCAGAGGCCGTCTTGAGAAGCTAACAGTTTCTCAGCTAGTCAAGAAATTCCCCACATTTTATGGAACTCAGAGATTCATTACGGCATTCAGAAGAGCCCGCCGCTTGTCCCTATTCTGAGCAAAATCAATCCAGTTCATGCCCTTGCCACTTCTCGAAAATCCATTTTAATATTATCCTCCCATCTGCGCCTGGGTCTCCCAAGTGGTCGCCTTCCCTTAGGTCTCCCTACCAAAATCCTGTATGCGTCTCGTCTGTCCCCTATACGTGCCACATGCCCAGCCTATTTCATTCTCGATTTGATCACCCTAATAATATTTGGTGATGAGTCTAGGTCATTAAGTTCCTCGTTATGTAGTCTTCTCCACTCCCTTGTCGCCTCGTCCCTCTTAGGCCCAAATATCCTCCTCAGCACCCTATTCTCGAACACCCTCAGTCTTTGTTCCTCCCGCAGTGTGAGAGACCAAGTTTCACACCCATACAAAACAACAGGTAAAATTATAGTTCTGTATACTCTAATCTTTGTGTTTTTGGATAGCAAGATGGCAGACAAAAAATTCTGCACCGAATGATAGCAAGCATTCACCGACTTCAATCTGCTCTTAATTTCTTCATGAATAGAGTTTCGATTCGTTAGGGTGTTGGATAATTGTGCAAGGCCGCACATTAACCTTTTAAAGCCTAGCGGTAACTTTACGTACAACCAGGTTTAACATCAAAAAATTCTACGTGGTGCCCACATTGCGTTTATGTGTTTTGTACGGATCTCAGAACAAACAGCAACTTTTGCCTTATAAAACATTAAGAGATTGGTTTTTATAACCGAAGTGGAGAGTGTTTACAGCGCGGTACGCACTGAGTCCTTATATAAAACAGGTACGCTTCGTCTTTAAAGGGTTAAAAATTCTACGTTGTGCCCACATTGCGTTTATGTGTTTTGTACGGATATCAGAACAAAAGTCATTTTTGCCTTATAAAACATTAAGAGACTGGTTTTTATAACCAAAGTGGACAGTGTTTACAGCGCGGTACGCACTGAGTCCTTATATAAAACAGATACGCTTCGTCTTTAAAGGGTTAAAGGTGTCCCTGTGCCTCAAACCCACGCCATGAGTGCATACGGGTGAGCGGAGGTACAGCGGCACATGTATATATCGGAACAGGATGGAGGTGGGTGGTGTAAGCGTGCCCTTTACGCTTTACCCCTGGAGAGAGAGTGCCGGCGCCCTTTGGGTAGGAAGCTGGGTAGACTCCAGAGATGGTCTCGACGCGGTGTTGACAAAAGTCTCTGTACCCATCAGAAATCGAACCCGAACCCCTCTCCTCCTATGTATGATACCCTAGTCACTATACTGGCTGAGCTACACTGTAGATGTAAGGTTATTACTGTGGTCGACCCGCAAGAACAACTTTGACTACGGCAGCGGATGATCACTTATCTCCGGGTTAACATTGCGGAGAAAACACTGGTTCTTTGTCACTCTTTTAGTTTCAACTGGTTGCAATTTGTTAGGTGTTGGGTTTAAAACAATTTCATAGTAAAATGTGTGCGCTGCTTTAAAGAGATAGAACACAACAGAAAATACTAGTATTAACTCTAACGCACAAGACACAACTGTAATTGAACCCATTGCATTTTTACCGGGAATACACCGATTGATGTTTATAAACATCTGATGTTTTGATTTTGCGCTAACACTTCCAAGGTCATATCCGTTCTCGTGAGTCGACAGCAGTATCGAAATGAAATTTGATGAACAGGATATGAGGGTGTGTAGCCTATTACAGTGCTGTGGCTCAGGATGGAATCCATTAGGTCGCCGTTGCGAAAACGATAATGAACTTTCGGCTTCCTAATGAGGTAGAGAAATTATTGACCATCGCAGCGACTGTTAGCTTCTGAAGAACTTTATTCCATGGAGTTAGTTATGAATCATCCCAACGTACATTTGTGTCCTAATTGTGTTGGTATGATAGATTGCCCTTTTTCTGTCGCAAGGAATTGGATGATGACCTCCTGTGTGCAGCCACCCGCAGAGCAATGAACAACTCTTGTTAAAAACGCTACGCTCTTTGTGTGGGCGGTGGCCATCACTTGCTGTTACGCAGACTGCATGAGAGTACAGACAGTTCTTCAGTGTCTGTATGAAAACCTGAAGTTTAAAGTATACAGGGTGATTCAGGAGGCAGATTACCATATTTTGTGGTACAGTAATCGTGTAATTTTTGGATAGAGTAATCCTGTTTACATGGGCCCATTTTAGAAAGTTTTAAGAGTCATAGGAATTTGAAACTCAGCAAAGATATAGCGAATATAAAGGATTTTAGTGGAATATTTCGTAGTAAGTTTAGTACGAAGCCGATCCCCGTGGCCGCACGGTCTAAGGCGTAGGTCTGCGGCCGAGCGCTTTCTGGGATCGTGGGTTCGAATCCCACCGGGGGCATGGACGTTTGTTTCTTGTGAGTTTGTGTTGTCAGGTAGAGGTCTCTGCGAGGGGCCGATCCCTCATACAGAGGGGTCCTACCGCCTGTGGTGTGTGAGTGTGATCAAGTGAAAATAAACAACCTCGACACCTACTGTGAGTAGGTAGAAGAGGGAAGGACTAGGATACAAAGTTTAGTATGAAACTAAAATAATTTTGACAAAATAGTGTAACTAGATATGTTGAAGAAGCCGTTAAAAGTGTTCCCCTTCGACTCGAAATCACATCTGGGCACAGTGGTACCAACCACATCAGTACTACGCGGTGCTGACACGTGAATTCAGATCGTAGGCGGATGTTTTGAACAGGTGTGCAAAACGTTTCATTATTAACCTTTTAAAGCCTAGCAGTAACTTTACGTACCACCAGGTTTAACATTTAAAAATTCTACGCGGTGCCCACATTGCGTTTATGTGTTTTGTGTGGATCTCAGAACAAACAGCAACTTTTGCCTTATAAAACATTAAGAGATTGGTTTTTATAACCGAAGTGGAGAGTGTTTACAGCGCGGTACGCACTGAGTCCTTATCTAAAACAGATACGCTTCGTCTTTAAAGGTTTTGAATAAGGCTTATTTTAAATTTAGATCGACATTGTCATGAAACTTTTCATTGAAGGCTATTTTTACGCCAGGTTTTTATCTTAATTTGATATTTCCATAATTCTTTTAAACATTTCGAGTTGGACCCATTTTAATGGAGGCGTTTCTTTACTAAAATCGCGCGGTTAAAGTACGCATGACATGTAGCAGAGTCCTACTTAATCACCCTGTATATGAACTGTATCTAATCCTGGTTGTTCCTACAGTTTGAAGCTTCGTATCTCATTGATGGAGAATAAAATGCACTGACAGAATTTATTTTATACTGAGACTTGTTCGGGAATAGATTTGTATGGAGATTGGGTTTTGCACCCAAAATACCTAGGACCGGTTCTCAACAGGATAAGACGCGACATTATTGTTAAACATCCTGTATAATAATTTATGAAACAATATGACAGGTCTCAGGAGGGTATTAGGACCCACTGTATCTATCTCGCCCCCACATCAAAACACAAAATGACGATTAATTACGGAGATCGAATGCTTATTTTTGTGATGCTGTGGGCGTAAATTGTGCAGGAAGCAAGTTTTTTTTCCTCTTGCCTCTTATTTCACAGTTTATAACGCTATTTGTTACTGTCAGGTAAAAATCAATAAAGTGCATGTTTAGAGCTCGTAGAACAAATACTGTCGTACAAGGTGAAACATAAAAGATTATCGTGTTTGTCTGTGATGAAAACTTTCCTACAGATGCAATAAAAATATTGTGTCTGTTGTGGTTATTGTTTTCGTAACTGGCTCGAGGACGCTGAAACAAATACAGCAAAACCCATCTGAAACAGAATGTGATAAGCCATTTAAAGCACAGTATGTTCTGCCACCTCTGTTAACGTCAAATAGAACTCAGCATTTTGCCCACCCGGTGTGTTTATGTGTTTGTAATGATACAATAAAACAGCCATTACTTCTGTCAACATTGTTAACTCGTTGGTCTTTACAATGCAGACGCATTTCGTTCTGTCTGAGGTACGAATTTCATTTTTATGTGTAATGCAGACGAGTAACATGCTTAATATTTCGTAACTTAATATTTCATTGCCAGCAAGTTCTGATGTACAGTTGAACTCGGTTATACCGTTATGAAATGGACTGAATATTTTGTGTCGTTATAAACGAGTGATGTTATAACCGAGGGGTATAATGTTACGGCTAATAGTGAAGAATTAATTGGTACCACAAAACTGACGCTGTAGGCGAGGTACCGTATAAACCGATGTCGTTATAACCGGGTTGGACTGTATTTGAGTTCTTTCATGAAATGTATGGATCCCGGTTAGCCAAGCTCACACCGGGATAGCTGATTTAGGGTGCAGGTGTTCGAGTAGGATTTTTATGACGGTGTCGTCGTATTCATTGCGATTGCCTGTGTGATAGGGACTGCATCTGAGCTGAGATATGTCTTTTATTGCGCGGAATCCCCATGCTATGCTAACACACGTAACATGGAGCACTGTAACACAAGGAACGTGGAAGGTGTCTCTGAAACATGGAAAACGTGGAGAGTCACGGTTAAGTAAGCAGGACTTCTAGTTCATATTGTGGAGGTCCTGGGTTCAAATCTTGGCCCAGATGCCAGTTCTTTTGCCACGCTTCTCGTAGCATTCTCTAATCTCCCCCATAATAAGCCTATGTAACTCAAAATAGGCCACAACCACTTCCATTGGTATTCTTTCAAATTTATCATTCACAAATTATCTCACCTAGTGTTCAAAAATTACCTTACCATCATTTACAAATTATCTTACTTATTGACAAATTACCCCACCTGTCGTTCACATGTTACCCCATTAATCATTCACAAATTACGTTACCAACAGTTTACAAATTACCCGTCATTCGCGTATTACTAAGCCTATCCACAAATTACCTTACCTGTCATCCACAGATTACGTTACCTATTCCTCACAAATTACCCCACCAGTTATTCACAAGTTACCCCACCAACCATTTACAAATTACCCTATCAATCATTCCCAGTGGAATAGCGAGGGTCTCTTTATTCTCAAATGGGGTGGAGACGCGACATTATTTTATGCTTCTTGGCCTGTTGCATATTTTCCTCACCCTCACCGCTAAGGAAGGGCAAATGTTTTAAAAGTGTAAACGGAATTGCCAAGTTATTATTTGACACCTTATGAGCGCGCTGTGGAGGACTCGCGTCAGAAGAGGCTATGGACTTATCATGAGACGGGATACGGAATGAATCAGATTCCCTACGCTGGTTATGTAGCGTGGGCAAATTGTTGTCCAGTGACCATGATCTGTATCCATCGATGAAGCGAAATCTTATTGGTCACAGACTCAGAACCAATCGCTAGTTTAGAAACAGCGTGACACGATGGCTGACAACATATCCTCCGTTTGAGAGGTATCGCGTACTGTCCGCCTGCAGGCGGACAGTACGCGATACCTCTCAAACGGAGGATGATAGCACACGGACTGATATCAACAGGGAATCGAGAAGCTCGTCCAACGATATGGTAAATCTTAATTTGGGTCATCCCGGTGTGTTATTCTAAATACAGTGATAATAAACACAGACAGACACACCACAATATATATTTATTTTGTACACTTTGTCATTATACTCTAAGGTTGTGCCAATATACTGCATGTTTCGGCTCGGCCGAGCCCTCATCAGGTATTGTATAAATGTTAAAACTCAGATCCGCAATCACATAATATAAAATAGTGTAAAAATAGTATAAAAACATTAGTGAAACTTCATTGGTCCGCTGTTTTTCACAGACTATAAAACCATTCAGAGGAGAACTGGAGTAACTCGTCTGAATGGTTTTGTAGTCTATGAAAAACAGTGGACTAATGAGTTGCACTGTTTTATATTATGTGATTAAGGATCTGGGTTTTAACATTTATACATGTACCTGATGAGGGCTCGGCCGAGCCGAAACATGTAGTACATTGGCACAACTTAACAGTATAATGACTTAGTGTACAAAATAAATATATGCTGTGGTGTGTCTGACTGTGTTTATTATCACGATATGGTAAATGCCTGAATTGTGCTGGGGACTCTGTGGAAAAGCAGTGGAATAGAAGTGCACTTAAATGTAGCCTGTTTTTATTAACCTTTTAAAGCCTAGCGGTAACTTTACGTACCGCCAGGTTTAACATTAAAAAATTCTGCGTGGTGCCCACATTGCGTTTATGTGTTTGGTACGGATCTCAGAAAAAACAGCAACTTTTGCCTTATAAAATATTAAAGGATTGGTTTTTATAACCGAAGTGGAGAGTGTTTACAGCGCGGCACGCACTGAGTCCTTATATAAAACAGATACGTTCCGTCTTTAAAGGGTTAAAGACGAAAATGAATTTTTATTGCACGCTTATTTTCGGACCCATCTTCTTCCACAAGTTTGGTAATTATATATCAGAACAGCCGAGTTTTAAAAAGCGGTGGGTGTACTTAGAAACAAATTTTTGTAAGTGGAATGTAGACATCTGCTCAAGACGCGCATTTGTAGTGGAATTTATGCAACTTACTGGGCATTAGAATATGTTTGTTCAGTAACATCACGCTTTGCTGCTTGCTTTTAATCAGGTTTTCTGCTCGACGTTAGTTGCCCGTTACTAAAAAGAAAAACAAAAAGTTGGTACGAGAATGTCGAACATATGCATATGCTGGTGCCCGCATGCATGTTAGTGGCTGAACACAGTGAGATGCTGTCTCCGTTGTATGCCGTCTGTAGTGGAAATTACATTGGTTGGTTTGAATATTACAGGTCATTAAGCTGTATATTGTCTGCACACATGCTAGACCGCCACTATGAGGTAGCACTGGATAAAGCTTATCTCCTCCGGTAAGCAGTTCTTTCTATACGTAGCTTAATGCGGGCACTAGCAACGTACAGTTTGTCACATAAGTTAAAATGCGAACCTTAATATCGATAGCATAGAAGTGGCCGGAAGTCGAGGAAGAAGACTTAAGCAGCTACTGGATTATCTTAACCTTTTAAAGCCTAGCGGTAACTTTACATACCACCAGGTTTAACATTAAAAAATTCTACGTGGTGCCCACATTGCGTTTATGTGTTCTGTACGGATCTCAGAACAAACAGCAACTTTTGCCTTATAAAACATTAAGAGATTGGTTTTTATAACCGAAGTGGAGAGTGTTCACAGCGCGGTACGCACTGAGTCTTTATGTGAAACAGATACGCTTCGTCTTTAAAGGGTTAAAGAAATGAGAGAATAGTGGGAATTGAAAGAGGAAGCGCTAGATCGCACTGTGTGGAGAACTCGCTTTGGACGAGGCTGTGGACCTGTCGTAAGACAAGCTAAGAAGTACGTTTTTCCTAAGCCCTTTGTTTAGGTAAACCAAGCATTGATGACCAATGTCGGAGCCGTGGTTTGCCTCAGAGAGTGTCGAGGATTCGAGTGGTGGGATGGCACAAGCTTAAAGTTTGTTGTTTTATGCCCCATTTGCACTAGTCGCTCTGGCGAGTAGGCTACTGGTTGTGCTGTCTGGGATTCGAATACCTACAAATGCAAGAAGTTTTTCTTTTCTCTAAAACTTTCAGACCTACTGCTGAACCCACAACGCCTCCTATGCAGTGAGTACCGGGGGTAAAGCGGCTGGGTACTGGATTGAGCTGGCTCAGAATAGGGACAAGTGGCGGGCTCTTGTGAATGCGGTAATGAACCTCCGGGTTCCATAAAATGCGGGGAATTTCTTGACTAGCTGAGAAACTGTTAGCTTCTCAAGAAGGCCTCTGCTCCATGGAGTTAGTTAAAGCGGTTGGGACGTGAAGTTGACCACTCACCTCTATCAAGCGTTGAGGCTAAGAATGAGTGGAGCTATACCTCTGCTCCCCCTATATGCCTTAATGGCGTGGACAGGGACAACTTTGCGAGCATGCTGACGTTACGCACGGACTGCATTTGAATGCCTTTGATCGTACCGTGCTTTGACCGTGACCGCTAGTGTAAACATCCCTATTCACACAATGAAGTATATTTGACCGGCCCTTTACGAGAGCACAACTGCCCCTGTACTGTGAATCGGGGTCTGCTGTCTTCACTGGAGACACTGTTACGTTCTTTTTTTAACCTTTAAAGACGAAGCATATCTGTTTTATGTAAGGACTCAGAGCGTACCGCGCTGTAAACACTCTCCACTTCGGTTATAAAAACCAGTCTCTTAATGTTTTATAAGGCAAAAGTTGCTGTTTGTTCTGAGATCCGTACAAAACACATAAACCCAATGTGGGCACCACGTAGAATTTTTTAATGTTACACCTGGTCGTATGTAAAGTTACCGCTAGGCTTTAAAAGGTTAATATATGGTCGAACTCGATTATAATGTCGTGAAAGGGACTGAATATTTTGTGTCGTTATAAACGAGTGTTGTTATAACCGAGTAGTGTAATGTTATGGTTAACAGTGAGCAATTAATTGGCACCACAGAATATCAGACGCTATAGACGAGGTGTCAGATAAACCGATGTCGTTATAACCGGGTTCGACTGTATTAATTTTCCATTCCGTGCATTGTAATTCAATTTCTGTAATTGTAATGAACAAATGCACACAATTGTCATTAGATTCACAGTGAAATACTATTGTGAATCTAATGACGATTGTGTACATTTGTTCGTTAAAATTACAGAAATAATAACGTTCCTTCGAGGCGTTTGAGGGAGTGGAGGTATATCTCCACTCACTCTTAACCTCAGAACTGATGGAGGTGAATGGTCAGCTTCACACCCCGGCCGCCTTATCCCGGAGAAAGAGCCCCAGTCTCCCAATGAATAGGAGGCTGGATGGGCCCCAAACGGGTTCGCGCTCGAGACGCATGTTGGATGTTGAGGGGACTGCATCGCATATGAAAACACCATGAGAAGGTTACCTACTGCATCTACAGAACTTAAAACGTTTGTAACTCCTAGTCGAATAACTGACATGTCCCTTTAACCACTTAAAGACGAATATTAACCTGAATTACACGCAAAGATCCAGTCCGTACCGCGCAGTAAACACACTCCGTCTCGGTTATAAAAACCAGTCAGTTAATGCTGTATAGGGAAATAATCGCTGTTTGTTCTGAGATCCGCACAAAACACATAAATACACTGTGTGGGCAGAACGTAGAATTTGTGAATGTTAAACCTGGTAGTGCATAGAGTAACCACTGGGCTTTAAAGGGTTAATCGGCACATTCTATTGGTGATGAAGCCTATCCACTGCGCATTCTCCAATTATGCATGAGAAATGCGACCGTTTAATATTCATATGAACATTTGACCCTCAAAACTTTAGTTTCAGCCATATAGCGGTTGTTGCGTGGTTATTGGGTAAAATCAATAACTCGATGAACGTACGAGTACTAGTATTAAAATTTAGTTCCATTTCATGACATCTGTTATTGATACACAGTGGTAGGCAGCGCTGAGCTGCGTGTAAGCAGACTGGGAAACCCCGTTTGTTTTTCGATGATAGTTCTTTAGAAGCTGTGGGGTGGGCTGCGGGATAAATGGACGCGGAATTTTGGTTAGTTTCCCGGCGTGAACAAGATTCTTATTTTCACCAGAGGCTACAGGGGGGCACGTGGTGGCGCAGTTGGTTGAGGCACTGAGTTACAAGCCGGAAGGTCGCGGGTTCGATTCCCCGATGGTGTCATTGGAATTTATCACTGACGTAATCCTTCCAGCGGCACTATGGGCCTAGGGTCGACTCAGTCTCTAACAGAAATGGGTACCAAGAATATTTCCTGGGGGGTAAAGGTGGCCGGTGCGAAGAGCTGACAACCTTACCACCTCCATATGCCGATTGTCTTGAAATCTGGGAGCCTCAACCTCTTGGAGCCCTAAGGGCCTGTCCAGGCCGGTTATGTGACCCAACCTGCCTTTTGTTTAATGGATACCGGGGGCTTTTCCCCAGGGGCGAAGGCATGGGGACACGAATTGACCACATACTCCATCTAGTGCGGTGTTTAAAATGAGTGGACTTATACTCCCATTCCCCCATACGCCTTTTTGGCGTGCAGGGGAACAACTTTACTTTTTAGTTGTTTATTAGTTATAATTTTTTGTAGAGACAGAGAAAGAAAGAAAGAAGGAAAGAAAGAAAGAAAGAAAGAAAGAAGGAAGGAAAGAAGGAAAGAAAGAAAGAAGGAAAGAAAGAAAGAAAGAAAGAAAGAAAGAAAGAAAGAAAAAGGTTACATGTAACGACACTAGTAGTTGCTGAGATTATGTAGTGTTGGTATTAGATGAATTAAATATGAAAAATGAGCATTAGTGGAATGGTATGGCTAGAGGAAACTGATATATTCCGAGAAAAATCGTTCAAATGCCACTTTGTTTACCACAAATCCTACACGGACTAGCCTGCAATCGAAACCGGATGTAGTTCTTGCAGCAGTTATTGTCAGCACTGTACTGAGACCACAGTAAGACGTCCGAAGTTTCATCTCTGCAATGATTTAGACTTATTCAGTTCCTTTATTTGATCACTAATGGTATTATATAATCAGTACAGACATTATACAGCTCATTTTCAGTCGTTCTATTTGATAGGTTCAAGTATTCCTCTCAGACACCTCCCTGCCCTATAATATGAACGTATAATCAAAACGTGTTATTCAGCGTGTGTATGTCATTAGTTTCGCACTAGGTTGGCGTGTGTTGTGAAGATTGCGGGTCTGTTTGAAGCCGGTGTTTGGATGGCCGTTTTTATTATGAAACCCTAGATTACAGGGCACAATCCAAAGGCCTGTAGGGAAATCACCACGAATCCTTCTCGTACACACATTGTACGCATTTGTAGGACTTTAATGTCTGTATGTTTCGATTCGTAGTCCTTACCTCTCCTCTCTACTCATAGTAGGTGTCGAGGTTGTTTATTTGCACTTGATCACACTCAGACACACATCACAGTTGGTAGGACTCCTCTGTACGAGGATCGGTCCGTCGCAGAGACCTCTACCTGACAACACAAACACTCACAAGGGACAAACATCCATGCCCCCAGCGGGATTCGAACCCACGATCCCAGCAAGCGCTCGGCCGCAGACCTACGCCTTAGACCGTGGGGCCACTGGGATGGGCATGTCTGTATGTGCCAGAGCAAAATGGTGCTATGGGATGGCTGGTAGGCGTAAGTGTAGACTGGTGACATAACTGAGTTTTTTCAAGTGTTTATTGTCACGTGTTTCAGTTGTACACCCTTCCTTCCTTCCTTCCTTCCTTCCTTCCTTCCTTCCTTCCTTCCTTCCTTCCTTCCTTCCTGCCTGCCTTCCTTCCTTTCCTTCTTTCCTTCTTTCCTTCCTTTCCTTCTTTCCTTCCTTCCTGCCTGCCTTCTTTTCTTCCTTCTTTCCTTCCTGCCTTCCTTCCTTCCTTCTTTCCTTCCTGCCTTCTTTCCTTCCTTCCTTCCTTCCTTCCTTCCTTCGTTTCCTTCCTTTCTGCCTTCCTTAAGTTGTTGGATCTACGTTATTTGCAGCAGTAAAAGGGTGGAACTTCAGTTGAATATTTTTTTCTTACATGGCTTGACAGCCCCCAGTGGGCCAGGGCCTCCTCATTATAAAGTCTTCACGATCACACTCAGACACATCACACTCGGTAGGACACCTCTGGACGTGTGATCGGCCCGTCGCAGAGACCTGTACGTGACAACACAACACTCACAAGTGACAGACATCCATGCTACCGGCGGGATTCAAACCCATGATCCCAGCAAGCGCTCGGCCGCAGACCTACGCCTTAGACCGTGCGGCCACTGGGATGGGCTTGTCTGTATGTGCCAGAGCAAAATGGTGCTATAGGATGGCTGGTAGGCGTAAGTGTAGACTGATATTCAACAAGCAGCAGATTCAGGTGTCAAAGGACGTAACTTGCTAATATTTTTAGCGTCTCTTATGATGACAGTTATGCAATCTTGATGTTGGCGGAATCCTTGCATACTCATGTAGTAAAGGCATGTTGGAGAGGGTTTGTAGGATATAAAGGGGTTGGTTATGGGGTTCTATACGAAACCAAAATCGCATTTGCGGGACTATAAACACCAGCCTTTATCGGAATATTCTCAGTAAAGTCGAACTCTGTTACAACGTCATGAAAGGGACTGAATATTTTATGTCGTTATAAACGAGTGTTTTTCTAACCGAGGAGTATAATGTTGTGGTTAACAGTGAGGAATTAGTTGGTACCGCAGAATATCTGACGTTATAGAGAAGGTGTCGTAGTAACCGATGTCGTTATTTCCGGGCTGGACTGTATTTTTGGAAAAAGAGGGGAGGTGATTGAGGTGAGTTGGAGGATAGGAAAGGATGACAATTACACAAATATTTATACCGTCATTGATTTATGGTTGTTTCACAACGCTTTCCGTATATCAGGCTGTACATTTTTGGCGTGATGGTAGGGTGAGTGGTGGATTGTGTATTGGAAAGGATTTAGAAACGAATGGTTGTTGCCTGACAGAGATATCCTGGCAATTGTTTGGTCGGACTAAGGAAAACCATAAAACTGTATGATTGTGTTCGGGCCGAGATACTAACCGGGTGCCGTTATAAATACAGGCCAAAGCGTGATACGGTTGTGCAGTTCCAGTGCGGCCTGTAGTGCTTCCTTTCTTAAACACCCAAAGCAGGGCTGGACAAATCACGGACGCCAGATCGCCCGGGCGACAAAATTTTGTACTTTGGCGCCTAATGTTTTTGGGTCCTCAGTGTGGAACTTGCTTCATGTCACCGTTCTGACGCTAGAATTTTGAGGTGGCTCCCAGATGTGTCAAAAATCTGTGCACACCTGTTCTAAGCCACTGTGTCTGTTGTCGTGTTGTAACGTTAAAAGTGTTCTTGGTTGTCTTCCAAATACAGTCGAACCTGTTTATATAACGACATCGTTTTATACGACACCTCGCCTATTCCGTTAGAAATTCAGTGGTCCCAATTAATTTCCTCACTGTTAACTATTAACATTCTACTCCGCGGTTATAATGACACTCGTTTATAACGACACAAAATATGCAGTGACCTTCTTGACGTTATAATCGATTTCGACTCTACATCGCCATCACTGTCAGTTCTCGTTTTGAAAGATTTGAAGTGGGAACCTTAAATAGCAAGATTGCTGTCGGATTTGACATAGTGTTGGCAAGTCAACGTTTCTTCTACAAACCAAAAAGCAAAATCAGTTGATCGTTCTCTGAATACTTGGCACTAAATTTTATTCGGTCGTTACTCAACTTGTTGAACATTTGATTGTTGGGTTACTGCACTAGGGGCAAGCTGTGTCTAAACAAACACGGTCAAACGGTGTACTCGTAAGTGGGCGCACAGGACTTAACGAAGTCCACAGATGGGTAATATCTAAATACATAAAACATCTAAATACTTCAAATAGACTGGGCTGCCTGTCAGTCCGTCCGTCCGTTCGGCCAGAACATGACGTTTGGATTGTAACGAAACCTTCACTCTGTAAAATAGTAAAGCAATCACATTACAGGCCCGAATAGGCCCTAAGGGTTCCAGGAGGTTGAGGCTCCCAGATTTCAAGACAGTCGGCGTATGAAGGTGGTAAGGTTGTCAGCCCTACGCACCGGCCGCCTTTACCACCCAGGAAATATTCCTGATACTCATTTCTGATAGAGGCTGAGTCGACCCCACGATCATGGTGCGGCCGGAAGGATTATGTCAATGTAAAATTCTAATTACACCATGGGGGAATCGAACCCGTGACCTGCCGGCTTGTAGTGCAGTGCCTCAACCAACTACCACCGCATGCCCCACTTCACTCTGCACTCACTCAAAACTGTGTGGTTTGGAAGAAGTTGGGTAATTAATCTAATAAACAAAGGAACAGTTACTTTACAGCTATTTCCGGAGTGAATGATTTTAAATAATCCAGTAAGTACAGTCGAACTCGGTTATAACGTCATGAAAGGGACTGAATATTTTGTGTCCTTATAAATGAATGTTGTTCTATTCGAAGAAAATAAAGTTATGGTCAACAGTGAAGAATTAATTGGTACCACAGAATATCTGACGCTATAGACGAGGTGTCGCATAAACCGATGTCGTTATAACCGGGTTCCACTGTGTTGCGTAGTATCGAGTCCTTCTAGAAAGACTTGTGGTAGTTCAAGAAATTCTTTGCTTTTTATGCAACGAAATCTCATGTAAGCCCCCCAATGTTCATTGTTCTCAGCGCCACACCCATTTTTCTGACATCAACTTTAATATTATCTTTGCCCTCAGCGCCTGGTTTTTCCAAGTGTTCTGTTGCTTACATGTCGCATCCGTCACATTCTCGTTGATTCGATCGCCGTTATAATAGTAACAACATCGTAGCTCTCTTTTTTTTGGCGCGTTTCCAAAAGTGCGAAAAGCGACTGTTAACTTCGTCATGTCCGTCTGTCCGCCCGTCCACATGGAGCAACGCGGGCCCCACTGGTCGGATTTTCATGAACTTTGATATTTCAGTAATTTTCTAAAATCCTTCGAGAGAATTCAAGTTTTATTAAAATCTGACAAGAATAACGGGTACTTTACATGAAGACGTACGTACATTTATGATAATATCTCGCTGAATTCTTCTCAGAATGAAACATGTTTTACACATAAGTTGAGAAGATCAAACCACACATTTTATGTTTAATAACTTTTCCGAAAATCTGCCGTTTATGAAATTATGTGGAAAAATACCGTACAGCCGGACAGGTCACAGATGACAATGCAATATGGCGCATCTGCTTTGCATGCTGGGTAACTAAAACTACAAACACACCCTCATACTGTGTAATACTTATCGCTTTCCCACGGCAGCATTGGTTACGCAAACGCGCCTTATTGTTGCATCATATGCACATTGCCTGTCTTCAGCTGTGTAATACATGTTTCACTGTGTAATCCAATTTTATCCAGTAACATAGCCAATGAAGTACATAATTTTAGATTACAGGTTTATTATTGTTTAACCCTTTAAAGACGAAGCATATGTTTTGTATATAAGGACCCAGTTCGTACCGCGCTGTAAACACACTCCATATCGGTTATAAAAACCAATCTGTTAATGCTGTGTAGGAAAATAATCGCTGTTTGTTCTAAGATTCATAAAGCGCCACGTAGAATTTTTGAATGTTAAAGCTGGCGGTACGTAACGTTACCGCTAGGCTTAAAAAGGTTAATTCCTACATATCTCGGCCTTATTAGTCATGTTCAGGTAACAACTTTAGATACTACTGGAAAGGAACTTCCATCCAGTATTATATAGAGTGAATTCCTGAAGGTGGCCTATAAGGTAGAAACATACAGAAATTAAACATTGAATGCATTGGTGACTTTAAATTGTGTATTTTGTTGTTTACGTTATTGGGGAGTTATCGTAGCACCTCTTTATGCAGTTCTCAGGGCTCCTGTTAATTCCTCTTCTCCCAAGCAAATCTGAAGTCCCACCCTCAGTTTCCTGACTTTTGTGGACACCATCATATGAAGAGTTTAATATGCTGGTATACATTGATAACCAACTCGTACACAAAAATATAATATCACACTCAATCACCTTTTATTTTTATGTATGAAGTGGTTATCGATATATACCATTCTGTATAAGCACGTGCACAGTGTGGACAAGGTTAAATTTGTGTAATATGTTATTTGAAATTTAGACCTCTTCTGCCCTGATGAAGGAGGTAGCAGGCTTGTTCGAAACAAGACCGCCATCTGAATAATGACTGCCATAAGAACTTCACATTTCATGTTTCCTACATCCCGATATTTGGTTAGCACAGAAGTCTTTTTTTTTTTTTTTGTATGAGCAGAAAAAGAACTGCCACTGTTAAGCTGTGGCCTCTACCTTAGCAGAACCTATTGCAGTAGCTTCGTCCATATTCCCATGCATGTAGTAGTAGAAACGGCGGAAAGCAAGTCTTGTACCCTGCGGTGCCGACAGAACATCACGCGGAAACGTGAGAATTGTTGCATAACCTCCAGGCGTTGGTAAACCTCGTACAGTTTAAAACAAAAGTGATACAAAACAGGCTTGGAGCTGGAAGGGGGGAGGGGGTGTTCAAGTGGATGCAAAGCACTCAAGTTGGTGTAATGCACCCACTGCAAATCTCGATCCATCGACCAGGAATTTGCAAAATGTCAAAGACAAACGTGCTAATCAGCCCCCTAAAAAATGTGCGACACCCTACCGCAGCCACGGGTTGCCTCTGTTGAGCCGTCATGGTTGGAAACAACTCATTTTCAAAAGTGTGTGTATATGCATGATGTTTTGTGCAATGTTGTAGATCGCATTATGTAATAAAAGTGTTGATTTTGTGGTCCTGACAAAGGCGCGTTTTACGCTTATGCGTACGTAATACATATACACAGTATCTGCGCAGTAGAGCATTATGTATGTATATAAATGTGTGTTCGTACATATGTGCACCCGCACTAGAAGCTGCTACACCCACTGTGTTCATCGTCTGGCTACGGGCATGATACGAAACCTGCACCGCACGATGAAAAGGACCCAGTCTTTTTGTGGTTAAAATTTGCAATTGTTTGTTTTTGTTTTGTTATGAAATAATACTTAACTGATTTAACTGTTCTTTCTGCGTTATGCTGTGTGGAATGAGCGTGTAGAAGGAATGTAAGAACATAAATAGGGAGTCACCTAACCCACAAGGTCTCACAAGAAGGTCTCACCTTTTTGTAGCAGAGCTGGCTGTATTGCAATTATGTTCTTTCGCGCGAATTTTGCTACCCCGCGAGCGAGGAAGGTTTGATGACCTTTCTTCAGAGCACCTGATAATGAATTTAAGTGCTAGTCATTACGGTGTAAAGAAAAGAATATGTAAGAAGGATGTTGATTTTTGACTCGTTTAACAAATAAAAGTTCCAAAAGCGTCAATTATTTTTGCCATGCGTGTCTCTCTGACCGCGGGCAAGAATTCCCGAATAGCTGAACGGATTTTCGTGAAATTTGATATTAGGTAGATTTAGTGAAACTTATTGGAAATGTTCAAATTTTGGTTCAAATAAGACAGAAATAGCGGATACTTTTGCCTGACGCGGACGTGAGGTTCTGGACCCATATCGAAAATACTTTGCTAAGTATTTATCTTAATTTGAAATTTTTTCGAGCTGGGGTAACTTTGACTTTTGACGTTCTATAAAAGTCGGTTTCTTTGGGGTGGAGGAAAGGGGATGGATAGAAACTAATATCTTCTCAAGAATGGCTGGTTGTCATGGGATTGTGTAGCCCATATTTTAAGTCCTGAAGACTTTGAATTCTGCAGTCTGCTAATATGTGAGTGACTTTGTGCATGACGTGAACGTGACAAGAGAATCTTGAAACACTGTGCATGCAAATGCAAGTATGTAGACAGTGCATCTCGTTGTTGTTGTTACGAGATGAAGTTTGTGTCATGTGTACACAATCCGCAGTAGGCAAGACGTCTCATATCCTCTTCTCAGACTCATCATGGCAGTGTTGCCAACAGAAATTCCATAATGAATTTTTTTGTTGTAAATACAGCAACATCTTTGGTCACCACCAGGATATTTTCCTTGGGGAAGGGCAAGGGTGTGGAAAATTTACTTACAGACTTACGTCTGAGATGTTTAAGGTATTTTGAATGCATTTTGGTTGCGTAAGTATAATATAGAAATAGTTTTAAATTGTCATGCAGATGCATTTTTTGTCAGCACCCACAGTGAAGTGATCCTTAAAGCAGCAGAACTATTTACCTACATACACATATTAATGCTCATATTTTGTGTAGATCAAGTAATGTGAAGGTGTAGTAAGTGCAAGTTTTGGAGTGATCACAGTGGCGTTTCACAAGATTGAAGTCTTCCAGGATGTGATACTTTGTTGTTGGACGAGTAATTCCCAACATTTTAGAGGGACATGATGCCTTCATCTTCAGGAGCTCAAGCAGTCAAAGGAAACTGTTAGACCAGCTGAAGACGAAGGCTTTATGATCCTTTGAAATGTCATGAATACTCACCCAGTGACGCAGTGACACCATAGAAGACTTGAACATTTATGCTGTTGTAGGTTTACAGTTCTAGAAGTGTTCACCTTTACTAGTATCTCATCTATGCTCTTATTGTATGATTTGAATTTTTTGTTGCAGATGGTGGGATCCAGGTGCCGTCACTGGGTGAACTGACGGCACGGTGCGTCGCATCACACATACCATTCGAACTGGTGGAACATGTCTACCCTCCAGTGCCTGAACAGCTGCAGCTACGGATAGCATTTTGGAGTTTCCCAGACAATGAGGAGGACATACGTCTGTACTCTTGTTTGGCCAATGGTAGTGCAGATGAATTCCAGCGGGGAGAGCACCTTTTCAAGAATCGTGCTGTGAAGGATCCTCTGCAAATAGGCAAGTGCTTGATTGTTATTCTGAAGTTTGTGTGATTAAAATAATATCCACTTTATCAAAATTGTCCTTGTATTAAGGATATAAGCTTTTGAGATGTGGTACCTTGCTGTTTGGTAGATAGGAATCATATGTTAGACGAACTTGCTAATGCTGAAACATCAGTGCCTCATGTGCACCAAATGACACAGCGTCACATCCCAAAAGACTGTAATATTAACCCTTTAAAGATGAAACGTGTGTGTTTCATGTAAGGACTCAGGGTGTACCGTGCAGTAAACCCTTTTATTCGTGGTTATAAAAAACAGTGTGTAGGGTAAAAGTCATTGTTTTTTCTGAGATCCATACAGAATTCATAAACGTAATATGAGCGACACATAGAATTTTTTAATTTTAAAGCTGGTGGTGAGTAAAGTTACCACTAGGCTTTAAAAGGTTAATATTCACTTCCTGTGAGAACCTCTTATTTGCATACCCTTTTACTGTGTCAAGCTTAACCCATCCATTAATTGTCGTCTTTCTTTCGAGATTATACTGTCATGCATTTTAAACTGTTACAAGATGCAACATTTGTCGTGATTTTGCTGAGTAGAATGTGACCAAACAAGCTGGCTAATTGCAGTAACACTTGTTTCCCAATTAGGAAGTGCCATTTTTGAATTTCCAATCTGCTGTTCATTAATCATCCTACCGTTGAGCACTATACAGGGTGAGATACTGATGCTTCATTAAATAATCTTGCATAAATGAGGAATAAGTGATGGTTGTATGCAGGCTTCCACCTAAGTGCAAGTGTGTGGCCACCTCCGAGCGTCGGGCAAGCTCGTGGGCAGTATAATGTGGCAGTGACGTTTGATCGACGGCGTATCACATCCTGCAATTGCACCTGCTCTTCTACAGCTTACTGGTGTTCACATGTTGTTGCTGTGTGTCTTCATAGGATACATCAGGTTGGTAAACCTTGGTCTTCACCCGTCTGGGATGTTACACAGCGTTGATTGCTAGTTTGTTACTGGCATTTCAGGGCAGCCTATCAGTACTATCATCAAGGGGCAAGTAGTACAAGACAGTAGACTGCTTGACCAATCAATGCTGCTTACCATCCCAGAAGAGCGAAGATCTCATTTATGCCTCAGCAGAAGCCTGAAATCACACTTGGTAGACCCTATTTATATCAACAGTGTAAAATCAGATGACACATCCTGTTCTTGGTTTGTGAGTGCCTGGACCTTCACCTCCACATTTGCATATACCTTCATGGAATGATTGGTAACCCTGGCATCCACATATCTGGTGCTCATGTGGCAGCTACACACTGTAATCTGTATGCTTTAAAACATCATACCTGCAATCCATGTAATAGAATGAGTTCAGAGTTTCAGTACATACCGTGCAGTTGTGTTACAGGTACTGATATCATGTGTGACACTGCTTTATCCGGATACACTTCCTTACAACCATAGTACTTAAAAATGTGAAGTAGTTTTTTGTTATGTGTACATTTTCTTTCATCATGTTTGTTTTAAGACGGTTTTTGTTGGCCATAATATGTAATGTGTCTGTTGCTTATAAATCCATCACCTGCTGATGTTATTGAGAAATAAATAACCTACAAATGTGTGGACATGGTCCCATGCATGATATAGTAAAGTAGAACCAACTTTTGCACAATATTATTATTTGTTTAGTCTTAGTCTTTAGTTCATTTTCTCCCCGACATGTTTCAGGGAGAAAATGAATAAAGGCTAAGACTAAATAAATAATAATATTGTGCATAAGTTGGTTCTGTTTTACTATATTGATCATATGTATGGAGATGAGCAACATAATATTCCCATGCAGCAGTTTACTTTGTCCACAAGAACACATAATTCAGTGCTTCCCTTTGTCTGTATGCATGTGAATCTACTTTGATACGTAGTTGATCCTGTCTGTTGTATTTGAAGTAAAAGAACTACCAACAATATGTCTGTCATCAGCCGACTCAAGTTTGTCTGCGGGCTCCAGTGAGCGAGTCACTGTCAAGACTTCATCGTGAACAACTGCAGAAATTTGCACAGTATCTGATCAGTGAGCTGCCACAGCAGATTTTACCAACTGCCCAACGTTTGCTGGATGAATTGCTCTCTTCACAACCATCAGCCATCAACACGGTGAGTGATGCTACTGGTTGCCTACCTGACTACACTCCAGTGTAAGTACCAGAACACATATTTGTCTGAGTATACAGCTGACCACTCGCCTCTGCCTACCAAGGTACGGAGTGAGCATTGGAACTTTCCTATGCCTTTGTGGCATGGTGCTTACACACAGAATATAACCTCAAGCAAGACAATATCACAGATTGTTTAGTCTCAACATTCTCCTTCTTCTTGTCATCATCATCATCATCATCATCATCACTTCCTGTATATTACATCTGTGGTACAGCACCTATTAAAATTTCATTAAGATATCTGAGAGGCTTTAAATAAATTTGTTCTTTATGACTTTTGTAGTTTAGAATATGAGTCTTCTGATGTTAATTTAGGATCACCTGTAAATAATGCTATGAACTGAATAGTTTTTGTAATATCCTTGTATAAACAGGCATTATCATCTTTTACTATTTTATGTTATGGTGTCAGGATCATCACATTCGATTTAGCATTTACTTTTGTTTGTCAGTTTACTCACATTTGCAAAGTGCATGCAGGCAATTTGTCTGAGTGATGATACCTCTTACAGAGTGATGAGGAGAGAGAACAGTAGGGAATTGGTCAATTGCTAAGATTATATGGCCAGTGGCAGGTGAATGAAATATGAGTATGGAGCATTGATGGAATAATACTAATAGGTGGAAGCTGTAGTACTCGAAGGAAAACCTATCTGAGTGCCACTTCAGCCACCAGAAATCCCACATGGACTGGCCAGAGATCTGACCCAGACATCCATAGTTACAGGCCAGCTAGTAACTGCATGAGTCAAGGCACAGGCCATAAAATGCTGTATGTAAGGGGTGGGGCGAATAAAAAACAGCTATTCTGCAATTAAATTGCTGACATTAAAAGTGTACAAAAAATCTGAACAATGGGTGCCTTGAATTTTATGGTTTTCATGTCTAAATTAAATTGCAAAGAACAGGAATATTTGGTGCAACAAAAATTCTTCAGAAACAAGACTGCAGTTTTGAGAAGTCTGGTGCAGAATGCTAAATATTGGCATTCAAAATTTGTATCCTTATTTCCGATTTTATTTCTATTAGTTGCAGTTTAACTAGAACAAGACCTATAGGAATTTTAAAAAAGTCAGTTTAGTAGGTATGGACAAGATATAAATCCTGCAGTCTGGTGTCCCTATGTATGAACTAATAGAAGAGATATCAAAGAGTACAAAGAACAAAGATGTAACTTACGGGACGTACACATAATGGGGTCATAAATTTGTAAGGTTTGTGAGAGTGGAACAGTACTGGAAAATTATGATGACAGAACTCATCTGAGGATAGGAAAGGATTAAGTATTGAGTTTCGTCATCACTTATAACAGTTTCGTGTAGGTTTCTTGATGTGTGATCTGCATTTCAGGTGTGTGGCGCTCCAGATCCTACAGCTGGTGCCTCAGCCAATGATCAGACATCTTGGTATTTGGATGAAAAGACACTCCATGACAACATCAAGAAAATTCTCATCAAATTCTGTGTGCCAGCTCCAATTGTCTTTAGGTCTGTTCTACAGGTTAAGAAGTGTGGTAAATGATGTAGGGCTGTCTTGAAGTAATTACAGACAGTTTCCAAGGGATGGGTGGTGTGCTTTTGACTGTTCAATTTAACCCTCTGTAGGCTGAATTCAATATATGTATCACAGGTTTTAACACTAAAATCTCTGCATCCTGTGCCCACAGTGTGATTATACACCATGTGATTTGTACCATAAACAGCCCTCATTTTCATATACCCTGATGGGGTCACTGGAATTTTTCATTGACTTAATCCTTCCAGTTGCGCTATGGCCCTGGGGTCGACTTAGCCTCTAACAGAAATGAGTACCCAGGAATATTTCCTGGGCGGTGAAGGTGGTCAGTGCATAGGGCTGACAACCTTGCCACTTTCATGTGCTGATTGTGCAGAAATTCTGACAGTCTAAACTTCCTGAAGTGCGGGCCTGTCTGGGCCTCTAATGGGATCGCTTTACCTTTTTACCATTACGATTTTTATACACAACGTGCGCTGGTGTTTATGATTAGTACATTGTGTTCTCTGTGGCATATTGACAGAATCTTTATGTATAATGTAACTTAATTTTAGTTTTCAAAGAGATAAAAATAACTATCATGTAACAAAATGTTACTCAGGACGTTGGACTTCAGATGGATTCTTATTTTTTGAATATGTGGGGGTTAATGCCTTCTTCAGAAGGTGTGCATTCCATGCAGTCACTTAGTACTACATCTTGTGTTTTGAATTATCTTTCTCATTGTGTACAGTTGTAAGTGTTGATTGATTGCCTTTGCAGTTATTATGTTGTATAAGAAGGGTAAATTTTTCCTGTTGTTTTGTATGGGTGTGAGACCTAGTCTCTTATGCTGAAGGAGGCACATAGTCTCAGGGTGTCTGAAAACAGGGTGCTGAGGAAGATATTTGGACCTAAGAGGGAGGAAGTGACTGGGGCATGGAGAAGACTATGTAACGAGGAGCTTTGTGCTCTGTACTCCTCACCAAATATTATTCAGATGATCAAATCAAGAAGAATGAGATGGGCGGGGCGTGTGGCACATGCAGAGGACAGGAGAGGTGCGTACAGGGTTTTGGTGGGGAGACCCAAAGGAAGGAGACCACTTTGAAGACCTAGGTGTGGATGGGAGGATAATATTAAAATCGTTCATTAAGAAGTGGGGATGTGGAAGCATGGGCTGGATTGCTGTGGGTTGGGATAGGGACAGGTAGCAGGTGCTTGTGAATGTGGTAATGACCTTCATGTTCCATAAAATGGAGGGAATTTCATGACTAGCTCAGGACCTGTTAGCTTCTCAGGAAGGGCTGTGCTCTGTGTAGCGAGTTAGTTAGTTAGTTAGTTTAGTTTAGTTTAGTTTAGGTTAGTTTAGTTAGTTAGTTACAAGAAGGGTAAATTTTATTTTCAGCTGACTGTTCTTTCTATGTATTCTCACCACTTATGAATGGCTTTACTTCTTTTAGTGATGTGAACTACCTGAGTGCAGCGGCACCTCCTGCAGCTGCTGAATGGAGCAATCTGCTTCGACCACTTCGAGGCAGGGAGCCAGAGGGCATGTGGAATCTGTTGTCGATTGTGCGTGAGATGTTCAAGAGGAATGATCGTAATGCTATACCTCTTCTGGAGATAATTACTGAGGAATGCATGGCTTGTGAACAGGTTTGTTGTGTGATGAGGATACAGACATTACTGTAATGCCTGACACCGCTTGTCCTTCCACATCCCTCCTATCTTTTTTCACAACCTCTTTTTCTTTTTTACAAGGAAAGCTGGTCCTATGTTGTCATCTTCAGTGTACTGATCGCTTGAAGATAGGAGGAGCAAACTTCCAAAACCGTATATAAATGAATTATACCTCCAAAAAAGTGGGCAGTCTCTGACACAGGTGTAATGTTATGAATCAACCATTATCACATGTTGGAGGATTTGAGTTCGTAACTGTATTTTGAGTTTAGGTGCATATTAGTTTGCAGCATTTCTAATATTCTGGTTCATATTGCATTTGATATCTTCACCATAAAAATATTTTATTGAATAGTATTTGTTGACATTTTACGTTGCTGACTTTTTAGATTCTGGTTTGGTGGTTCAACACCAAGGTGGCACTGCACAATGGCAGCTCTGGCCATGGTGGAGGAAAACACAGCAATGTGAACAGCAATAGTCACACATCACAGCATGCATGCTCCTCCCTTTTTGATGAAATTGTGGTGTTGTGGCGGTTGGCAGCTTTGAACCCTGGACTATCACCTGAAGAGAGGGAGCTCCTTCATGGTCAGTTCAGAGACTGGCACCTTAAAATTGTTGAGAAGGTAAGTGAGTCCTTGTGTTAAATATTAGGATGCTGAATTTTTACAATGTAATTGCAGACAGTATTCACATTTGTGTCTTCAGAATGCCGTAATGACTGCTGATTCTTAATTTCATCTGCTTCTTTTTCTGTTTCTTTCCTGTCATTTTGACTGACCTCAACTGAATGTTATGGTTAACTGAGCAGTGCTGTTTCATGCTTGCAGATTCCCAAATTCATATCTCCAATCAGAGACTGGTTATCCTCAGAGTTCCTCCAAGAAAGGCAGAAATAGTACCTTAAATTAGGTTGTGGCTCTTTCCTTTCAAATCCAAAGCTGCCATATAGTTTAAGCCATTGAAAGCGTCATTAAATGACAAAGAGTAGATAATTAAAACGAAGACATGGTATCAGGGGTTCGTTCACCATGAGTCGAGGAGCCAGGGCATGAAGCTGACCACTCATCTCCGTCTAGTGCTGAGGTGTTAAGAGTGATAGGATCTGTTCTTCTGCTCACATAGTAAGCCTTCACATTCTGCAAAGAGACAAAATTATGTTTTACCAAGACACTTTAACAGATGCAGAAATGTACAAAAGAACAGGCTGTTTATACCCACTGTTATACTGTTACTTGTAATTGGTTTTAAACAGGCGTAAATTATCTAAGGTGAAGGTTTTGTAGAAGGTTACAGTGTGTGGACTGGCAGAGAGTTACTGATGTTTTGGAGTAGCATACTGCCTTTGTCTTCAGGGTCAAACAGTCCATGAAAACCCTGGAAACGGAGGCACTACAGTCCTCCGAAATGTCAGTAACTAGTCACCATTTGATAAAGCTAACATCCAAGAAGACCTTTGTCTTCATCAGCGCTGCTGTTAGAACTTCAAGTTTGTCATGGATTGCATGTTTGCCTTACGATCATGATCACATACGAGGCCTGTTCAAAAAGTATCCGACCTTTGGCCGGGAAAGTGCATTTACACACCTGGAGGTCTGCAACTCTAATCCCCTTCGAAGTAGTCTCCTTGTGACTGAACACACTTCTCCCAGCGGTTCTGCCATTGTTCGAAGCATTTCGGGGATGCCTCTTTGCGAATGGAGTACAGCTTGGCCGTCATGTTCCATATAATGTTGTCTCGTGAGTCAAATCGAGTCCCTTTCAGCTGCATTTTCAGGTGGGGGAACAGCCAAAAATCACAAGGAGCCAAGGAATTCAGGGTCACTGTTTGCGTAGTCCAGCATGTCCTGCAAGACTTCCAGACAGAGTTGCTTCTGCTCCATCGTTAGCAGCTTCAGCACGAATTTCGCGGACACTCTCCGCATTGCCAAATCATCGGTCAGAATGGAATGTACCGAACCAGTGCTTATCCCCACTTCCTCCGCAAGTTCTCGGATGGTGACACAACAGTCCTGCATGACCAAAGCCCGCACTTGGTCGATGAGCTGGTCACTTCGGCTTGTTGAGGGCCTACCAGAACGAGCGTTGCTGTCCACCGACGTGCGGCCATCTTTGAATCTGTTGTACCACTCCTTAATTTGTGTGATGCCCATGGCATCTTCGCCGAAAACCCGCTGAATCTTCCGAATGGTTTCCACTTGGCTATCGCCAAGCTTCTGGCAAAATTTGATGCAATACCGCTGCTCGAGTCGTTCTGTCATTTTGGCAGAAAATTACAATGTGACGCTCACTGCATATACACTCTCACTCACACGCTGGCTGCACGTGATTGAGGCTGTCTGCTGGCAGAAAAAAATCCACGTATGTGCATGAAGGTCCCATCCACCTCCCTACCACAGCACACCTCCCGTGCTTCATTAGTTTCCGTGGAAAAAAATTACGTCGGATACTTTTTGAACAGGCCTCGTACATATCCTTCACTCCTGCATACAGCATAATCTGTGTTACATGAATAGGTGACCAAAAGCCGTGGGGGTGGAGTGTCCAACAACCAATCACTAGCAAGCAGCAGTGCTGGAGGGAATAGCAGCGGTAACTGTGGCACCAACATGAAGAATGTCAACATTTTTCGTAATGATGTGGAAGTGTTCACGGGATTCAAGCCAGCAATTGAGGCATGCTACATGGATTGGGATGACTACCCCCTCCCTGGCATAACATACACCAGTGGAGCGAGTCGTCTGTACCACTGTCCCTTCACTTGCTTCCGTCATTCTGGTGATTCAACCCGTGCAGATAGTGTTGTTGTGAATCAGGTAAGGCAAGAATATCACTGTGCAACATCAGTAGTAGCACAAAGGATGTATGTTTTAAAATTATATTTGAATACTTGATATTTGTGAAATGATTTAAAACAAATCTTGCATGTATACTTTGCAAGAGCCCATTGAAATACAGCTGCAAATCCAAATGCCATGAATGTTACAAGTATACTGTGTAATAGCTCACTGAAATTCAGCAGTAAATCCAAGTGCCATGAATCTTAAATCTTAAATCCAAGTGCCGTGACATTCAACAGTCTTGTTTGTGTTATTGTCCCTGTATTTCAGAAGACTATTTCAGGAGCATTCCTACCCTTGCACATCACTTAACTCTTTCCATGGTGCTGGCACAATTTAATGCCATACACCCATTCCCTGGAAGTGGCACATGTTAACACTTTGGTGCACATGCTTGCTTCTATGCTGTGAAGACTGAATAAACAATTCTGAAGTCTTTATTATACATTGATGAATGTCCAAACTAGGGTTGTGGTGGCATATGAAAGCCCCTCCCTGCCAACCAGTGGGTTAATCTAGCCATTTGCTTTAATGTGTGAAAGAACTGAAGAGCCACTGAATGGATTTGTATGAAATTTATATTGGGGAATTTCATTAAAATTTGTCAAGCCATGTTACTTTCTGTTTAGATAAGGCAGTTGTGGAGGCCTAGATTAATTTCTGCATGCATTTTGAGCAAACCTGGGTAATATTTATTGGCGAAAGAAATGTTTCAAACAGAAGTTGTAGAGCAAATAAAACACCTTTTTTATCTTGAGTACATTTTTCTGTAAGTCATAATGTTTTCAAGATAATTAAACAAAGTTAATGCCATGTGTACATTTTGGAAGTTGTATATTCAACAATCAGCAGTAGTCTTTTGAATATACATAAGAATTACCGGAGTCTCTTTTTGTTGTTGAAAATTAAAGCTGAATTTATAGGTGTACATCTAGGAAATGTAGGTTTAACCCAAATATAATTGAGCAGGCTGCTAGAACTATTACAAAATTAAAATCTGCACTTTGTGTACTTTTATAACCCATTAAATTTCACTATTTTTATAATTTTTCAGGTTTTCATGGTAGTTGTTCTTCACATGATGGTCTTCTTTTGGGTTTTTGCACCATGTAGTGTGTCCTTACATCTGACCCAAATTTATTTATCCTAAAGACAAAGACAGTATGTTCCCCCAAAACATCGGAACAAACCAAGCACTCTACGTGGTGTGACAAGACGTACGAAGACCATCATCACTACCGTTGATTACAAAAAACATCCATCTCATCCTCAAATAATGACATGCCTTGGGCTGCATTGGCGTGTGTTGCTGTTGAATGAAACTACCATCTGATACATTTCGCCCTGTGAACAACTGCAGTATGTCTTGCACAGTGCCAACAGGTGTTATAGTTTTCATAATATTATATTATGCCAATTAATCTCATGGTTTCAATGTAATTTTGTGCCTTTTTTGTGCTTTGCAGGTAAACTCATCACAGGCCGTTCTGTACTCTGAGCATCCCTCAACAACCCATCATCATACACATCATCACCATCATTATCACCATTATCACAACCCACATTTACACAGTCACATCCATAGTAATCATCATGCAAGCGGGATGAGCAAACGTCCAGCCCGGATCAGTGAGCTTGTAGAGTTTTCATACACCCACCATGACTTATCGCTCTCTCCCATTACACTGAGTGGAGTGCCAAATCTTAATAACAGCAGGGATCGGGATGGAAATCGATCAAGTGTCAGTAGTGAAGGTTTCTGTGAGAATGATGCAGACACCGATATCTTGAACGAGAATGTTGTTCTGATAGGACCGACAATGCAGGTCAATAGCGGTGACACTGACTCACAGGAAGGCGGTGGCAGTGACTCAGCCAGCAGTAGTGGGGCTAGCACCAGCATTGGTAGAATTTTGGATGACCCTTGTAAGAAACAGCGTGCTGGTCCTGGTTCCATGTCACTCAGGAACACGCATCTCAAACCTGTGACCAGTGCAGAGAGTCAGAGTGAAGACAGTGACAACAACTACAGAGGAAAGACTTGTTCGAGTAAAGTGTGCATGGACTACAGTACTATTCCTTCAGGAGACGTTCCATCTGTTATAGATGACATTGGATGTTTCTCTGATCTCAGTAATAATAATTCAAACCTAATTCCATCTCCTGAACCTTCAAGGTCATTCCTCAATACCAGTGCATCGAAAAGTGCTACCAATTTTTTGATGTCTACGCCATCGTCATCTACATCGTCCAAAAGAAAACTACAACTGCAGCCATCAGGCCTGACTTCACCATCAGTATCCCAGCCAGAAGTACTAGATGCAGATTCAGATGTTTCAGGTGAGCATTTTGTTCTCTTTTCTAGCTCAGAATTTGGTGTGTCATGAAGGTACGAAGGAATTTAAAAAGTAAGGTAACAAACACTCCCCATGCCAAGAGCTTTATTCCAACTTCTATGCATGCATGACACATGGGTAGCAGATGGTACACACCAGACCTCCAGGCATTTATCATTGACATGTAAGCATTCATCCCACTGTGGCACTATGGCTTGTATCTTGGCATAGAAGAAATTTGAGTCAAGTGTTTGTACTCAGGAGGTGAAAGTTTGCTTCATGTCAGTGTCTGTTGCAAATTGCTTGGCAGGAATCTGCTTCTTACAGGGCCCAAAGGGATGGGAGTCACTGGACACTGTACTACCAAGCGGGATTGTGTCTGGTTACAGCACCTCAGCTGGGTGGTTATGGACCACCCTTCCTGCAGTCTTGATCTCCCACCTTCTCTGTGACGTTCGGTTACATTATTCAGATTATGGTACCTGCATCTTGAGCTGTGGAACCTTATTGGTGGATAACAATGTTCTGGAGAAATAAGCTGCTTCTATCTTCAGGGTTGAAGCAACCCTATTCACTTGTTTGTTCCAGGAGGTGGAGTGTCTCCCCCAGAAGACTTGGAAGCCTCCCGTCGACCGTCCAAAGATGAATCATCATCATCTTCCAACTCTGACTCTCAGCAATCTGGAGATGAATACAATGTGTACTACTATGATCCTAAAGCTCTGCTGTCACACAGTAATGGTGGAGGTGTTGGTAATGTAGCAGCAGGGGTCAGTGGCAGTGGTAGTGGAGCTGGCAACAGTGGTGCAAGTACTGGAGTCAGCGAGAGAAAGTCTGTATCAAAACGAGACGAGCAAAACCCTCTCTCGCCATCTACTGTGTTTGCCAACTTGAGAAAGACAGAGGACGTTTGGGATATTCTGTTTGCTAGAGCTGAGGGTCTCCATGCACATGGTCATGGCAAGGAGGCTTGTACGCTTGGAGTCAGACTGGCTAAAGAACTGCTGGCCAACCCTCCAGATCTCATGGTCGAGCTACCACCACCACCTGGCAAGGGCAAGAGGAAGAAAGTATGTGAAATATTCAAATTAAACTAAACTGAGCGTAATAAAGACAGTGTCATGCTTACGTGATTCTCACTGCAGCCATTGAGGGTACAGGAAACTAATATCTGGGCTGCACCAGTTTTAAAAGCATACCTTTATTTATTTAGTCAGTGTCTTCTATAGCTAATGACTTTAGAGAACTAATGTGTTTGCTATTATGATGAACATAAAATTAACTCAGTGAGTTCAACAAAAACAGCAAAAAAGTAAAATCCCTGCATGAAATGTAATCTTGCTCTTGCTGGCTGGATATCGTGTATTGACATCGAAACATGTAACTGAGTAGTCAGTATTGTCATAAATGAATACTTTGCAGGTTGTATGACATCAGTTTGAATTCAGTAACACCACAGTATTTGGCATGTTAGATGTAAGAGTGTATATGGGTTTGAAACAATTAAAGTAAAATTTTTGTGACTTACTTTAGTGAATATCTCATGGTCATATTTTCTTCTTGAATTTCACAACAGAATGTAAGTATTATTATTTATTTGACATAACCATTTTTTTATTTCCAACAGTTTCTGACACTGTTTGTTATATTACAGCAGATGAATCCAGCGTCACACCAACTAAGCTGTTTGGCTTCTGCTACTCTTGCCAAGTGTGCATTTCTTTGTACAGTACTGGCTGAGAACCTGGAACACTTTCATCTTGCGTTTTGTGTGGGCATGTTTGGCCTGGAAATGGCCCGGCCACCTGCCAGTACCAAACCACTTGAGGTCAGTATTAGCAGTTCAGAGTCAGGACTAGTGACAATAAATGAGCGGTGATGGGTGTGGAAGGAAGCGGTTGTGGCATATTATATGATAATACGGCAGACTATATCTGGCTGGGTAGAAGAGAATCACAAAGTCCTTAGTTTGGATAGCTTGTGTAGGTCATGACTAAACAAGCCAATCGTGGAAATGGGTTTATTTGTTGTGTAAGGTAAACAGCACTTCATCGTGTTTTATCACACGTTCGTGTCTGATACAACAAGTATGTAGTATTTGCTGTTTGCTGTTGCTACTAGTTGTGGCAAGAAACTGTCATTGTCAGGCAATATCATTAATCTGAATACTGAAAATTTCTTTTACAGTGTATCGTTTGTTTTGCATCTCTGCCTATATCCAGTTTTGTGACACTGTTTCTTATGAATAGATGCCAAACAAGCATTGCATTCTAAAAGTAATATCTAGTGTTTAAATTAATTTTGTTATTGCCTGAAGATGGTAGTTTCAGGATCATGCACTCAATAATTATGTGGTCTACAACATGATACAAAATGTTTTGTATGGGTAAAGTGCCATATCTGCTGTTCCCTTTGCACATGTCCAAATAGAATCTTTTCATGTCCATTTATTTATACCTCTTCATTAAATTCATCTGCATGTATATATATATCACAGAAATGTTGCGGGATCCAGTTTGCCTGAAAATTTAATAAATGTGCTAACTCTGTCTGTCTGTCTGTTTGTGGGGTGGATGAATTTTAAAGCTTTGAGAGTTGAAGATCAAGTTTACTTCTCTGTGCTTCTGTCTAATGCAGTTTTAGACTTCTGTTATATTTTCAAAGCTCTGCCAAAAGGAAGTCTCCTTAGTTGCATCCTGCATTTTCTTAAGTGATACATATTAACTGTGCTGTATGCAAATTTCATGTGGAGTCGGTCAATAAGATATTGAAAGACTTTTTCATGTTCATTACTAGAGGCTGGCCAGACCTGATAGAATGGTGAATTTTGGGTTGAAAATAGATCTGTCATTTGCAACTTAGAGTGAACAAGTGACAGCTTGATAGACACACTTGCTGTTTATTTGCGTTCTCCATTCTGAAGGCCGTGTTTATGTGCTAAATACACTGAAATTTTTAAAAATTAGAAATTTGTTTGAAACATCATTAAAGTATAATTGTTATGCACCTTTATCCCATTAAATTTGTGTATGATGTTTTGATTACACATGAATTTTCATGGCATTTGTCTTTGGCCTGTATTTTGTAGGTGAAATTAACTAACCAGGAGTCTGAACTCGTCAACTTGCTTAAACGCATCCCTCTTGGGAACCGGGAACTAAATATGATCCGGGAACGAGCTGAACAGTTGAAGGAGGGGACATTACGCTCGAGGGGTGAAGCTCTGCTCCCTATCATGCTTGCCAGCTTCATATTCGATATTCTTGTGATGCCAGGTAAGAAATAATACATCATAAGCTACCAAATTCATGTGACTTCATTCTTCGTTGGACTGTTATTCATTTTATACACTTTAAAATCTAGAAGCTCATAGTGGGTGAATGAAGATTTTCGCCTTATTATCCTTTTGTTTTGGTAAGTACATATTATATGAAAAAATGTTTGAAATGAGTGGTGTAGATCCTAAATCCTGATCAGCTCTATACTTTATATTTATATGAATCTATTTTATGGTTAGGCACTTAAATGATAAGGGGGCACACACTGGCACAGTTGGTTGAGGCACTGCACTAGAAGCTAGAAGGTTGCAGTTTCAATTCCTGGTGGTTTCCTTGGAATTTTTCATTGACATAATTGTTCTGGCTGCACTATGGCCCTGGGGTCAACTCAGCCTCTAACAGAAATGAGTACCAGGAATATTTCCTGGGAGTAAAGGTGGCCAGTGTGTATGGCTGACAACCTTCATGGCCTGATTGTCTTGAGCTCTGAGAGCCTCAGCCTTCTGCAAACTTCAAGGCCTGTCCAGGTCTGTACAGGTACTTCTTTACCTTTACCTTTTACTTAAATGATAAAACTTTATTTGAACTTTATATACAATGAGGTACGTATACTTTCTTTAAACCTAGATACAGTGTAACTTCAGTTGTCTGGTTGCTGGTTATCCGGATCGCCAATTATCCAGTTTTGCTTGGCCCTTCAGGTAACTTTGTTGGGAATTCTACAAAACTAATTTGCCTTGAAATTACCAGTTATTGTATCAAGTAGAGTATTGTAAAGTGTTGTGGCTGTCTAGAACTTCAAATCAGGCATGGTTGAAAGGTTAGACACACATGCATAGTGTAAATAGTAACAGCCGAAGGGGTTCCTAATTTAGACAAGGAATTCCCAAATTCCAAATGTATTAATGTTTTATTAGTATGTAAATATAATGTTTTATTAGTATGTAAATAAATATGTAGCCTAAAAATAGCCATTTGTAGAAATTTTTTCCACTTTAAACTGCCAATGTAGCTTATTTTCAAAGAAAAATCCAATTATCCAGATTTTCTGCATATCCGGATGGCTTGCAGTCTCAATTAATCCAGATAATTGGAGTTATACTGTACTTGGTAATGTCCAGGGTAAAGAAACAAATTATACTGTATTATCATCAGGAACAGTCAGGGCTGAATGTTTGTCTTTCCATATCATTTGACAACATGTCATATACAGCTGCAGGAGAACTGTTAACCCTCTGCATACTACATACACATACATACAGCTTCTTACAAGTTTTGTTGGAGTTACATTATATTATATGGTGTTATTTTACAGTTGTATGTGTATGTCCTTTGGTGTTTCTTGACTCTGTATTTGCTAAAAAGCTCAGTACCAGATGGATTAAGTGACCCACAGTTTTTGTCATGAGTGCTCTTACTACTGGGTATTTTTCGTCAGCAACAGTCGGTCGTGAGCCAAGGTGTCAGTTGCTGAGTCCGTCGTTACGGTTACCAACTGATGAAGCCCTAGGATTTGAAGCAGCAGTAGCAGCTTTAGGACTGAAAGCTAATGTGTCTGAGGCTGAACACCCGTTGCTTTGTGAAGGAACTAGAAGACAGAGGTTGGTAACAGTAAACATAACGTTGACATTTATAATTATTGGTGAATGGTGTAACAATGTTGAAAAATGTTGCTGTTTTGTGAAGGCCCAGTGTGGACTGAAACACACAAAAACATGATATTTCACTCATCGGTACTATGAGGGTTGTTACAGTGAAACTTCTTCAGGGATTATACTGGGTGGAGAAGTAAAGGCCATTAAACTTTTGCCTTATAGCACATTAAGAGACTGGTTTTTATAACCGAAGTGGAGAGTGTTTACAGCGCGGTACGCAGTCCCTATATAAAACAGATACGCATCATCTGAAGCAACCTTCGTACTTCTCTTCCTTTTCACCAAGTATTTCTGTGTATGTACACAATGTTCGGTTGTTTTAGGTATGGCAGAACAATTGTGCATAAAATAAAATTTACCTCAAGCTAAAATTTTCAAAATTACTAGTTCTGTTGTTCATCAAATATTATGAGGGTGATCACATAATGGAGGATGAGACTGGTAGAACTTGAAGCATATGTAGGAAGTAAGAGAAATGCTTTCAGCGTTTTGATGTAGAAACCTTAAGGAAACAGATGTTCGGAATACCTAGACATAGATGGGAGGATAATGTTAGAAAGTATCTTAAAGATGTAAGATAGAATGATGTGGACTGGAGTTATCTGGCTGAGGACAAGAACAAGTGGCAGGCTCTTGTGAATACAGAAATAAATCTTCAAGTTTCATAATATGCAGGGAATTTCTGACTACCTGAGGAACTGTTAGCTTCTCAATAAGGACTGTTCTTCATGGAGTTAATTGTAACATGAAATGTTTCTTTGCTTTTTCCTTTAGGGGAGACCTCGCAATTGCATTGCTTGTTCATTATAAGGATGACCCTGGCAAGGTGGCTCGTATCATGGACAAGTTACTTGACAGGGAGGTGCACCAGCTTCTCAAGACACCTATTGTCAGTAGCATGTACTCCACCAAGAATCAGGTAACTGAAGTTATGTAATATGTACTGAATGTTCCTGAGAAGATGTGTCAGGTATTGAAATGTGTGTTCTAGGACCTGAAACACAAAAGCAAGACTTTTTGCTTGAATGGAAATGTTCTGTTTCCCAGGTCAAATATGTGCTAAACAAAGCATGCGCTTTGCTGTTCTCCAAGAATGAGTTGAATCAAAGTTGCTGTAATTTTTAAGATGTGGTAAACTGATAAGGTTACCAAGGTGCTTAACCTTTAGCATAAGACCTTCGAAACCTCACTTTCTCCCATGGCTGGAGCGCTGTTCAATTTAAATGCTTACTGCAGGTCATTGTTTTCCTTTCAGATGAAAAGGGTATATATTTAATGGGACAGTGTTTTCCTGTTCTTAGAGGTTAATTAACCCTTACGGTACGTGCGGCATATATGTATGCCGGCATTTAAATAACCCTGCGGTACGAGCGGCGTACATATATGCCAGCGGTATTTAAATGCAGTAAGGTTTTTCGCTGTGCACACTATGAAATCATTTAGGAGAAAAAGTATAACTCCAATCATCCTTAACTTCACATTAGATGACATTTAGTGGTCTGCTTCAGGCTCCGACCACTTTATCCAAGGAAAGAACTCACGTACTCATTGACTGTGAGCCTGTTTGGATGTGGTCTGCAAGCATAAGCACTTTCCTTGCGCGCTTGTCTTGCTCTGCTGTGTTGATCTCGAGTTTCGTGAGTGGGTAGTGTTGACACACACAGGCAGATAGACGCTGAAGCGCAGTTCAATATGGGACGCGTATATTTCAGATGGTACAGCTGAAGATTGGTCTTGTGAGTAACAAATACTTTCCACTGTGTACCATGCTCAATTGAAAGAAAAAACCGCTTATAATGAGTGGTCTGTTTCTTATCGCCTGCAGTCGTGGTATATTTTCCTTTGTACAAAAAATGACATCACGTGGTCACGCCATATGTCCGGGCACAAAACTTTCGTGTGCAAAAATGTACTAAAACTCTATTGTCTTTATTCTAATAAAACCTCAAGAAACCCTTTTATATGGTTTTTAATTTTATTTGTATTATATTTATAACGTTTTTCAATTATTTCTGAATTGAGAGATTTCTTTTTGTCTTCTGAAACTTCATTTTATGTTCAAAAACATGTTTGCTAGTTCTGTCAGGTTGGAGTCCATGTTTCGGGCTTTAGTGCAGTTTTCCTACAAGCGATGTGTAGAGCTGCCGAAGTATGTGGGGTCCGATTGGGTTTAGCAGTGTTTTGACTGAGCAAAGGCTCGTGTTTCATTTCAGTTATGATTGTGCATGCCTTAGAGAAAGAAAAGGACAGACAATGGGGTTGCCAAGTTTCAAATAAAGTAAGGTGACAATACTGAATGTCCTAAAATTCTATCATATATTTTCGACACTAAGCAACTTTACGGACCTTCACAAGAGGCACTGCAGAAGCCTGTCTCATTTCCTACGAAATGGAAGTAATTCCATAAATTTATCTGTTTCCGTTGGACTAATATTCACATTTTTAGTAACACATCCCCTCGCAGACGAACTGACAGCATCTGGCTTGTCAGGTACAAAGCAATGAACGCAACTCAATTTATGACTTCATCCCTCGGTGTGTTGTGTTTATTGAGAAGTAAGGCACCAGAATTTTTCCTTCTTAGAATTTTGTGATAACTGCAAGTTTTGTAAAAATGAGTGCACCCACAAAGCGTCGGAAGGTGTTGTCCCAAACTCAGATATCTGAACTGATTTGGGACAACGAGAGTGATGAAGCTGGCGCCTCAAGTTACAGCAGCTTGGAAGATAAGGGAGGTTTTGAAGATGAGCCAGGGGTGTCACACCTGCAACCGGACCGCCCAACATCCATTGGACAAATATCCAGCAGCTCAAGTTCCGGAAGTGCCTCTGAGGAAGAGGAAGCTGTTCAGAGTGGGCCAGGTCGACAGGTATAAATGCCGTGTACCTCGTGGACATGCCCCTCTATCCCTCGGACAAGTGTAGTACACACATACACAGGGGGCAACAGGGGGAGAAAGGACAACGAAGGGCCACACATAAATGACGATTCCAGTCCACTTAGCGTTTTCCTGTTACATGAACGGACTGTACCGAGGCCATTAGGGAGACGGCCCAGCACTGCCACACAAATGAGTAAGGTTGGAGGCTAGCAGTAGCAAAGAGTGGCCTATTCGTGTGCCAAGCAAATAAGCAAGATGTCGCGTGTGCTCAGCCAGGAGTGAATGCAGAAGAGTTTTAGTGAAATGCCGGAAATGTGATATGGGACTTTGTGTAGCCAGAAGCTGCTTTGAGGACTACCACACTAAAGCACAGCTCTGAAGTTCTTCAGGCTGTTCAAGATAGACCTCCCTTCGCAAAACTGTGGCCTCAAACTGAAATGTAAGTAAAAGAAATGGAATATTTTCAGACTTTTGGAAATTTATGTGGTGTATGCAGGTGCTAAGAATTTTTAATGTACTTTTTCAGATGCGCTGAAATATCTCTGTTTTATTTCCCACAAAGTGCCGCTTATTTCATTATTCCATCTCTTTTAGTTCATGTGATATAAATGTTTTTTCTAACCCATGTGCAAAAATTTAAAGGACCGACTTCGAAGAATGTCGTACCCCAGGCACAAACAGTTAGATTTAAATGCCATTGCATAAAGGTTAAGCACCATGGATACATTCTTAACCTCAGCACTGGATGGAGGCAAGTTGTCACCTTCACATCTGCTGCGCATTACTCATGGAAAGTGCGTCCCTGATGTGTGATGTGGAGGAACCTGGGTAGGTGGCAAAGCCAGTCTGGCTGAAGTGAAAAATAGAAGTCTCATTCTTTATGAAGAACTGAATCCTGATTTCTCAATAATTCAGCCTCATGGGAGCTGCACAAAAACATTATGCTTGTGTTAAATATGTGCAGAAGTAAAGCATGTAGTTTGATGTATTTGAAGAATAAATTGAATTATAATTGTTTTCATTTTTAAGGAAGTCGGGTGAAATGGCATAGTCATCCGTGTGCTGAATCAAGCGTAATGCATGTGTTCTTAACATCAGCACTGGAGGGAGGTCAGTCACATGATTTTTCATCGGTTAGTGGAGTAGTATAGTTAAAATAGTGGCCTGAAATATGTCCAGGTGTCCAGTTCTCGGAGGAAAGAAGAGGTATGCAACAGTGAGGCTGCATCTTCTCCCATGGTCAGCGCTATGGGCTCTTCGTCCGATCCAATCCTGGCTGACAACACTGCCATGTGTAAGTATATTTTTCAAAAAGCAATCTAGCCGATTGATGTTAGAGTCATTTATTCTTTCTGGCAAAGTGCTGTAAAAGATTTCTGTTGCTCACACTGTACAAGTAATTTTAAAAATATTGACCCATTGTATAAAAATTACATAAATTTGAAATATATTTTGCTAAAAGAAGTACCTTATAAAGGTGCATTATATAAAAACCACTGCGGTTATATTTTATAGTGGTTTTGTGAATTCTACAAGGACTTTTCCAAAGAGTTGATAAAAATGGGATTATAGAATTTTTCAGTTTCTTACATATTGTGTTCAGCTTCTGAATTTCTTTAATCCTTTGAAGACCTTCATTTACATATGCCAATGTATGTAGGGAAACACCCCTAAAAATTTATTTCATATATTTAGGCAACAAGAAAATTTGCTGATTTTTAAGACGTGCTGCATAATACCTTTTATTTTCCACAAATTACCATTTTTATCTTTTTCTGCTCAAACAATATATTTTTCATAAACACTACACTAAAATTTAAATACCCACCCCAGCAGGATAAAGGCTTAAAAAAGAGAATATATTTTGTAGCATTGGCCAAGGACGCTATCAACCATTGCCCCCTAGATCTCTGGATTTTACCTGTATGGACATTTCTGTGTGAAAACTTATATTGTGTCCCACTCTTACCAAACAGACACTGACTAGAATTGCTGAACGAGGAACCCTGCACAGAAACTTTGCAGACCATCTCTATGCCATTTGGATGTTGTCATGATTACCAGTGAAGCTTACACTGTGTATCTGTGGAGCTTTTTATTTCATTTTGCTTCTCTTCATACTACTCCATGCTCTGTCGGACTGTTCATTTTGTTGGAAATACGATTCTAATAAAAGTCGGTACTTAATTTGTAATAACACTGTGTATTCGTTATGTATAGTGTGCTTTTCATTGTGGCGCAACTCTTCATCTGCAACAGTGAAAGGGTTAACAAGAATGAGATTATAGTGTGTTATACACTGGATATGGCCTGTGTGTTTACGTGTGTAAGTTAAACTTCTGTTCTTTAGCAGCAGGTCCAAGTAGCCGTCCACATAGCTCAACCAGTGCTGAAGTGGAGCAGGGGTTGGCCACCCTGTCCCTCAGTAGTCCAGCAGCTGCAGCCACTACAGGGCCCCCCAACACCGTGCAACAAGTTACGTCCACTCGCACCAAAGAGGCTTCTAGGTACATTCACTTACCAACCAAATAACTGAACTGTCTGTTACCTGAACCTGAATATTCACTCCTCTTAATCCCGAAGTGTGGCACTGAGTACAGGTCTAAGCTAATTGAATCCCCTTGACACCATTACAACTTGTTTGCCTAAACTACATCACAGTGTTGCATTCTTATCTGTTCTGTTTCATCCTGTCTTATGGATGTTATGATACAAAATTCTTCCATTGTTTCATTGGTCTGTCCAAATATCCTTTCCCTTTTGACTGATATTTTAATGCATTTTGTAAATATAGTGTAGGATGTGTCTGTATAGTCTCTGCTAGTCACTCATCAATGTCACTTTCCTGTGGCATGCCATGTTTGCACTAAAGGAAAAAGGGGGTGCAGGCTGTGTCAGCTGAATTACAGCAGTATAACTGTTTAACATTAATGCTGGCACACAAAGCTCATTCTGAGGCTTAATCATTAGGAGACAGATTTAAATGCCAGTTGTATCTCTTGACAGCCTGAGTTCTGGCTTAGTGTGGACATTTAAATTGCTACGAAGTAAACACACAGAGACCAGCATGTGGTTTCTTAGGACAATAAAGGTTAAAGGTGTCTGGACATGGGGATAAATATTAGCATTGTCCAATGTACATAGCAGAATAAGTTACATAATTTTTACATTGTACCTGATGATGGAAGCAGAGCCAAAACACGTGTTTTAAACAAAAGTGAGGCAACGGGAAAAGTCAAATGTATGTAGCACACTGTTACTGCAAACCTTCAGACTTACAGGATATAGTCAAACCCTGTTATAACATCAGTTTGTACGACACCTCATATATAGTGTCAGATATTCTGTGGTTCCAATTAATATGTCACTGTTAACCATGACATTATACTGCTCGGTTATAACGACAAAAAATATTCAGTCCCTTTCGACGTTATAACTGAGTCCAACTGTACATCTTTAACACTCTCAGGTGTTATGTGTCAGAGGCTTTGAGTGGTTTTATCGTCAGGATCAAGAAGTCCTGAAGGTGAATACACAGCAGTCCTCCAAAATGTTGGTAACTATCAGTTGACATGATGTAACATCGTAGAAGATTTTAATCTTCATCAACACTACCTTGAGAACCTCAAATCTTGCAGAATATATCTTATTAGAAGAACAGGCATGTTTTTAAAGTGTAATTCATTTTCTACAGATTCAAAGGTAAACGAGCATACCCATCAATACCAAACCAGCCATCAGAAGCAGGCGCACACTTTATGTTTGAGCTAGCAAAAACTGTACTGACAAAGGCTGGGGGAAATAGCAGCACATCACTGTTCACTCAGGCGTCAACATCGCAGAACCACCATGGTCCTCACCGTGCACTCCACATTTGTGCCTTCCAGATTGGACTGTATGCTCTTGGTCTTCACAACTGTGTCAGTCCCAACTGGCTCAGTCGCACATACTCCTCACATGTGTCCTGGATCACTGGTACAGTGTCTTGGTTTATTTAAGGACAATTACAATTGCTAAGATTATATAGCACCAAATGGCAGGATTATTTAAAGTTGATTTGGAACGGATGTTGAAGGAAATACAGAGAAACCTCTATCCATCATTTCTGATAGGACTGCAGAAAGAAAAGTGATAAATTGGGGAAACAACATTTATGTGAAAATTTTAAGGGTGTCAGATTTTTATGGACCACAATAAATGAACAATACCTAGGCAAAACTGATGCACAGGGAATGATGGATAGAGGTTTTACTGTATTAGCAGACTATTGTAAGGTATGATCCTGGCATTTGCCTGGAGGGACTGAGAAAAAGACTGATAATCCTCAGTCAGGGTTGCCTATGTGTGGGCTTTGAATCCGGGATCTTCACAATGGCAGCAGCCAGTTGACTGTGGCATTGAATGGTACATTGTAATGTTATTTGCTGGGAATGGGTGGATGATGATATTTTGTGATGCTTTCAGTTACTGTACTGAATGACATGGTGAGATGACAATGAAATCTGCATATTAAATTATGACTACTTACTGTGTGTTAATCTGTGTAGAGGGCATAAGATAAACATACAATGGGAGAGGCACTTCTGTCTGTGCCTTTGACTGTCCACATGCTTGTGTTACAGAACTACTGAAAACAGAGAAAGGGTTAATGGTGTAGAAGGAAAAATAATTTCAGATTCAATCAAGTGTGGTATCTGTAGAGCAAGAATGAATTTTCTCATAAAGTAAATGAGCATGAGGATCAGTAAATTATGCCAAATATTGAAGAACCCATTAGGGAAATGTTTGTTTTACTGCTTGTGTTCGTGTTGTGAAGCACTACAGATGTTTTATCAGTATCCACATGAACCATTTGAAAGAGTGGTTGGCTAGATCATCTGCACATTTCTGTAAAGTTCTGACAATCTTATGTCACATCTAAAGCCATTAATTTTTTGTACCTTTTCCATCATCTACTGGATTATTTTTAATACATCACATGATGGAAAAAGACCATGAATTTCAACGTACTAAATTTAAGTAAATATTTGAACCTTATGGGTCCAGTTCTTATTCATGCCCCTGTGCTTCATAGATTTCATGATTGCAGGGCAGGTATTTGAATCAGTATACTAAAAGAAAAAGGTGTATTTATTAGATGTGGCTTGGGGTGGGTACCTAAGGTAGAGTGCATCTTTTCAGTGGTTTGACTTTTGACAGCCCCAGTTTTAAATTAAATTGTTAGTTCATAGAATAATCATAGAGCAGAGAAAGAAGTTTAAAAAAACATAAAATGTTGCCTGTCCATGCCATGAAGGCGTATAGGGAGAGTAGATTTATACCTCCACTCATTTATAACCTCAGCAGTAGGTTGAGGTGAGTGGTCACTTCAGGCCCTGGCCACTTTACCCCTGGGGAAGAACTCTAGTGCCAATTGAACAGGGGGCTGGGTGGGTCCCAGAGCCAGTTTGGACATCTTGAAGAAGAGAAAGATCTCTTGACGTACTAGGATTCAAACCCCAGACCATCCAGTCTGTAATGTGGTTGCTACTCTGGCTCATCTAAGGATTAAAAGGGATTATAATTGTAGTGATTGTTTTGTTTGAATAAGATAAGTATGTGTATGTTGATATAGGTCAGGCAATGGAGATAGGAGCTCCAGCCATCTCTTTCCTCATTGATACCTGGGAAGGCCATCTAACACCACCTGAAGCAGTGAGCATAGCAGACAGGGCTTCACGAGGTTGTGACCTCAATATTGTCCGAGCAGCAGCAGAACTGGCGCTGTCATGTCTCCCTCATGCTCATGCCCTCAACCCAAATGAAATCCAGAGGGCTATCCTGCAGGTAACATGCTTGTGCTTGTATGTGAATGTGGACCAGGGGAAATATTCAGTCCTAAAGGGGTGGAAGTAACCGAACTGCATAGTGAGGAGCTTTTTAACTTGTACTCTGCACTGTATGTTGTTATACTTGGTGAAATCATTCTGGGACGTAAAGTAAGGAACAAGCAGATGGATGAAGTCATGGCCGGTTTTAAGTGATGGTCACAGCATTTGTTTGCGGAGCTGGGGGGGGGGGGTGAAGAAAGACCCAGATGGCCTTCTATTGAAGACCCCTCCAGTGGTATATATATTGTGACACGCAGTGAGCCTGCTGTAGCACATTGATTAATATCCCGTCAGCCTGATGCCCAGCAGCTCACTGAAATATTCCAAACCCCTCAACTGGATGACCCAAAACAAGCTGTTAAGGTCTGAAATGAGCTAGTAAGGACATGATCTTGATGTTAACTGTGTAGTCTTGGCTTTAACCATAGCATCAAAAACACCTGTGTTTTGCTGTAACTAGCCATGTGGAATATGAACATGATGGAATATTTGCTATATCTGAGAGTGTGATACATCTTGTCTGTAGGTTCCAAACTTCTGCATTGTGACACATCAGTAACAGTCAGCAAATTGTAGGGCAGACAGATTAGTAATCATGTAGTATAAATATTCAGGCTTTCGGGGCAGTAACTGTTCAAATTGCGGTGTTCTGGGTTGTGACGTGGTGTGGTCTTGTAGGTAGACATTATGCCCCTGTGGCAATATTTAATGACCCTTAAAGGAGACATTTTTAGGCACATTTGCAAAATTGCAAAAAGTGGCTATTAGCTTCATCATGTCTGTCTGCCTGCCTGTCTGTCCATCTGTCTGTCTGTCTGTCCATCCATCCATCCACACAGAACAACTGAACTCCCACTGGACGGATTTTCATGAAATTTTATATTTGAGTATTTTTTGAAAATCTGTATCGAAAATCCAAGTTTTATCAAAATCTGGCGAGAATAATGGGTGCTTTACATGAAGACATATGTATATTTATGATAATATCTGGCTGAATTCTTAGAATGAGATATGTTTGAGACAAATGTTGTATAGAAAATCGAACATCTTTTATGTTCAATAACTTTTTTTCTGAAAATCATGCCATTTATGAGATAATGTGGAAAAATATGGTAGGGCCAGACAGGCCACAGATGACAATATAATACAGTACATGCGCTTTGTATGCTGGATAACTAAGGCGACAGAGACACACTCAGAATATGTAATACTTAACTGCTTTTCCACGGCAGGAATGGTCATACAAACGTGTCTCAGTGTTGTGTGTATACGTGCATTGCCTCTGTTGTTGTTTCTTATTTTCCAACTGTTCCTTTGGTCCAGATCATGTTGTGCCTCCTCTCACCCTCCTATGGATCTGGTTGACCACTTTCCTGCAACTTGCCAATATAACCTAACCATGTCATCAGTCTTTAAGTTGAAGGTAACATGTTCTTTCAGAAAGTTGGTATCCTCCAGGAAGATTACATGGCATCATGACTGAGGAGACCAATACGCATGCGTGGTGTATATTTTTCTAGTTGCTTAGCTCCACCATTCATTAGATGGATATGGTACACATCATGCTTTATCATGAATAACATTAAAAATGCTTTATTGCATTCGTTTGTTCATGTTGGTTGCAGTGCAAAGAACAGAGTGATCTCATGCTTGAACATTCGTGCCTCACTGTTGAAAACGCAGCAAAGGGAGGAGGTGTTTACCCAGAAGTGTTGTTTCAAGTGGCTAAATACTGGTATGAGCTGTACATGAGGGTAAGTTGTTACACATGTAACACCATGTCCATTATTTTGTACTGCGTATAAACTGTTAATAGTCTTGAGTTTCTCCTTACAGCATTCATGGCATGAAGGCAATTTCTTGTTGCATTAGCTATTGCATGTCAGAGAATAATGAAAGGAAAGAAATACCATTCAATACTGTAAATAATGCATATAACACTCCATTGTAATTATTGATAGAATAATATGTTGTGAAATTTATGATGTAGCGATTATTTCTTTAGTCAGTTAGTCTCATCGTACTGTTTATATTACAACAAAATTCGTTTAAGAAGTCCCCGGTTAAGAAAATTTCCCACCTAGGAAGTCAGGATAAAAAAGCACCAAAATTCTCCCATTTGATTAACATTAAATGTTGCCCTTTTAATGCATCCCTGCATAAGAAAATTTCCTGCCTAAGAAGTAACAAATTTGACGATGAAACAATTTTTTTACCCATTTAATACATTTTCTGTTTCAAAATCTTAAAGAATTTCACCAAGTTTCCATTTCTTCTGTTTCCAAAACACAGCATTCAAATGGCACAGTCAGTTCATAGAGGTTAATCTCCAAGGCCATTTCCCCCATGTTTCACACCGAATGGCGCAACCTCACAGCCAATGCGGGGGTGTCATATTTCTTCCGTGATGCACAGATTGTAGTCAGTTCCCACTACTCGGTCTCTCACGACAACCAAAAAATCGTATCAGGTGGCCGGAAGCTGACCCTAGCTGTTCTGTGACTTGCATAAGCCTGCGTGTGGCAACGGCTGGCATGTAGCAGTCACTTGCCACTTCAGCTGCCAGGGATTTGGAGGAAACGAAGGCAGCCAATAACATTTGAAGAAGTTTAGGCATGCGCTAGTCGAAGTGACACGATGTTTCACATTGTAGGGGGGCAGCGGTTTGACGCGAGATAAGTGAGTGGTCGATTGCAACAACTTGTTTAAGCGTAACATATCAGGAGTAATAATAAATGTGTCATGGTGTAGCGTGATTGTGAAACATTTGTGGTGACTGTGTGCAGATAAGTTTCATCAGCAATTCCAGAAAATAAATTCAAGACACTGCAGAGTTAGTGCAAGTAACTGGAAATACTGATCACCCCTTATGGTGTACCTAAAAGTGAACCTATGGAATCTGAAGATATATGCTGCTACTGTTTTTTAAAAAAGAGCAACAACCCATGCTTGAAAAATATTTCAAGGAAAAGTAAACATCTGGAATGAAATATGAACTTGTGAATGAAAAGTCAGTAACAGTATAGGTAAAGATGTAAATAAAACTGTGAATGAAAGGTTACAGACAAAATGGTAAAATGGTCAGATACAGGTGAGAATGTGTTCAGATAATTGCAAATTATACAAATTCAGCACACATGTGTTATAAGTTTACAAAAAAATTTAAAAAATTGAACTTTTCGGTCCTACCCTTTTAAGAAATTTCCCGCTTAAGAAGTGAGATTTTCATGGAATTTTCAAAAACATCTTAGCAGGATTTTACTGTATTTATTTAAATCCACCTACCCAGTAAACTTTTGCTGTGTGTCAGAAGTTAAACACAGTTGGTATTGTCTGCATTTTTTGTTCAGAATTTGACATTTTTCATTCTGATGAGGGTTACATTTCTGAGTACTCTTTTATCTTTTGTTCAAGCATACACCTGGAGGTGGAGAGCAGCCTATGGAAAATGACATGCCTCATGATTCCTTAACTTTAGATACAAGCAGTGGGGCACTTGTTACGATGGTGGAATCTACTCCACCATCCATAGAGATAGCTCAGCAGCTACCAACAGGCTTGGTCCCACCCAACACAGGTGTTCTGCAGGGTAGCATTGCAGGCACACCAGGTGCCCAGCCTGTGGTTGTGACAACCACTCCTCCCCCTCCATACCCACAGCATCCCACAGTTACAACGCTGGCACCACTTGGTGTTGGTATGAGTGTTCCATACACGGTTAGTCCATACAGCTTTGCTGTTCAAGGTCTGCATCCTCACCCTCATCACCATCCACACTTTGGCAGTCCTCTAAATCATCATCCCCACACAGTAACTCTTCCCCCTCCACCCCATCTACAAATGTACCTTTCTCCACCTGCATTCCAGTATCCACCTCATGCTGCTAATCAACAAGCAGCATATACCAACCTTCCTCCAAATGCGGGAGCTCCGGGCTTGCCACCGAACCTACAGTATTATGGAACAGCCGTAACTCTTGCTCCAACCACGTCTGCCACTGTTGGGATAAGACCTGCAGCGGTCGTAGCTAATGCAAATGGAGCCGCACCTCCACACCACCACATATATCCAATTCCAGCCACCACTATTCAGCAGGCAGGGACACTACAGGTGAGTCTATACAGTGGTAGTGCAGATCAGAATGTGTGGACTATTTACAGCAAAGGTGAGAAATTACTCGTCTCTATCTTGTGTCTCTGTTAAGAATGAGTGGAGCTGTACGTTTACTCCCTGTTTGTGCCTTCATGGCATAGACAGTGTCGCCCTTACTTTACCTCTATAAATAAGTAAATAAATGTATTCAATTTGGGTGGCATCAGGTTGCTTGCTTAGTGAAAGGTTCTGAAGCTGGACATTGTGTCCCTTAGGTACACAGACAGCAATCTCAGCAGTTCAACCAGACACAGTTGCGATATCTGCTGGCGGCATACAGAGTCGGTATGTTAGCGCTAGAAACATTGGCCAGAAGAGTGCACGATGACCGGCCACAGGCCAAGTATGCACGGAACCCACCGTACGGAGAAGACGTTAAGTGGCTTCTCCGTGTTGCTAAGAAGCTTGGTGAGTTTTGTCATAGAACTTGTTTTTTTATGTGATGTTAAAAGAGTGGCAGTGATGTTGGCATATTTCATAGATACCAGTGTTATGGTAGAAACTTGCCACTTCCATCATCGTCACAGCAAAAGGCATTCATTGTAGTCACCACTGTAACAGCCTCATATCTTATAATTCATTTGATGCGTGGCATGGAGAACTGTCATTCTGTGAGGTTTGATGTTCTCAAACTAGTGGTGGTGAAGATCAAGTCTTGTGGGATGTTATGTGATGTCAACTGTTAAATAGTTACTTACATTTCAAAGGCAGTGCACTCCTTTGAAATGCTGCCAGCTGTTTACCATTCAACAGAGCTTAACTTTGTAGAAGACTTGAATCGTCAACCGACATTCTGGTATTATACTCTTTAAATAATTCTCATGTAACAAGATAATAGACGTTTGACCTCATGAATGTTATGTGGAGGCATTACTGTGTTTTGGTCTGAGGAGGAGTGAATGATTGTTTTGATCATTGTCACTTGTTTGTTTGTAGGCACACAGTACCTGCACCAGTTCTGTGTTTGTGCTGTGAACAGTATTGTCAGTCCATTTGTGTTGCACGATGTAGCATTGGAAGCTGCTCATTATCTGTCGAGAAACAACCCAGGTCTCATCATGCAGCACTTACGCTCAGCACTTACACCACTTGTACAGAAGTGCCAGCAAATGTAAGTTTATGTATCTTACTTCCATATTTTGTGATTTACAAGACAAGTAGAAATATCTGTTCATCACCCTGGATATTGTTACTTTTCTTGTTGGCGCTGAAGTCTGTAGTAGCTAGAACTCTAAAGCCAACAATCTACGCAGTTAAAAGATCAAAGTGTGCTGATATGTTCAAGATTTGATGTCATTTAATGTAGTTGAAATGAGAATTTGAATTATCTGCAAATGCTCAATTATAATATTTTCCCATTGCTTTAACAGCTGCAGCTGCTGTGGGTCCTGGCAAGATGATATGCAGTGTATTTTGTAATATCTCATAGGTGTTCAGTATTAGGTACGCAGTAGATAACTGGGGAGTTACACGCATATGGCTGCTTTCCTTGTCACTGTCATAATATATAATAGTGAAATATTTGAAGATGAAGTAATGCCAAATGTAAGGAATTAAAATATGCTTGTGTAATTAAAATTACATTTTTATGTGTTGATGCATCACAGTATTGGCATTTAATCATTTCAAGGACAGGAAAATAGTTATTGTAAGTTCTTCCCAGAGCTTCTTGTTATTACTATCCTCATCATCATCGTCATGTGTGTGCAGGTACATCCAGTGTATGCACCAGAAACTGTACCACCTCACCACAGCTGATTACGAAGACTTTGTGAACATTGTTTGCTCTGCGCGAGCAGCCTTTCAGATTACTCCCGATGGAAACACCCAATTTAAAGAGTGGCTGCAATCTATTCGCAGGTATGCTGGTATTATACGTTGGTACAGAACAGATCCACAAGTGAACCCTGACTGTTTATGTTTTGTGGCTGATTACAAATTCAGCACCATGGAAGGTGGGATAGCCCAGTCAGTATAGAGACTAAAGTGTGTGCTGTGCAACTGAGAAATTGGTGTTCAATTTCTGTCAGTGGTAAGAGATTTTACTCTTCTCTGAAGCATCTAGACTCTCTTTGGTACCCTCAGGTGGGTAACCAAGGAAAAGTGGCCAAGCTGCAAAGCTGATCACTTATCTCCATCAAGTGTCAAGGTTAAGAATGCAGTTCTTCCTGTGCCTTCATGGTGTCGTGCCTAATTCAGCACAGACATCAGCATTAAGAGATAGATGATAAAGTTTTATATTTCCGTGGATACTGGCATTACTTTTAAATTATTTTAAAAACACACAGAATTTCGATTTGGGAAAAGACAAACAGAAGAATGCATGGGTAAAAGGCAAATTTGTCTCTGTGCAGGCCACATAGATGTATGGGAATTCTTAACCTCTGCACTAGATGGAGGTTTGTGGTCAGCATCATATCCCAGCCTCTTTGCCCCCAGGGAAACCAGTTCCCAATGAATAGCTGGCTGGGTGGGCTAAAGATTTGGCTTGGGTGCTTTGGAGAAGGAGAAAAATCTCGTGCACCTGCCTGGTTTGGATGGATGCTATACCAAGTGCACAAACATAACACTATATGTGTATGATATTTGAAATGTATTAACTCATTGTAAAGCGATGTTATTTTTATTTTGGCCATTTTTATAGCAAAAGTGTTAAAATATTTCCCGTACTATAATGATCTGTATGGCTGTGTCAGAGATGAAATTATGTATGGCTGTTATTTTATTTGAAACATTTTTTTATGTAGTGTGTATTTTTAAATACAATGGACTTTGTGTCAGGAACGCATTTGTTGAGAACTAGATAGCACATATATATTTTTTCACCAACTCATGCACAAAATTAAAATAAAATGTACAAAAAACTTCACAGGCATGCCGACATGTTTCGGTGTGCTAAACACACCATCCTCAGGGGGACACACTGATCACTGAATGTTTAAAAGTACACAGCCCAGTTATTAAAATTGTTACAACACCACTTTGTGATGCAGTGTAATGAGATATTATGTGAGTTGTTGATGCATTGAAAATTGTCATAAAGCGATGTTTTAATAATTTTAATAACTGGCCTGTGTACTTTTAAGTGTTCAGTATATTCGCTTGAGGATAGTGCATTTAGCACAACGGAACATGTTGGGATGCTTATGAAGTTTTTTGTACATTTTATTTTCATGTTGTGTACAAGTTGGTGACAAAATATATGGTGATAAAAAAGAATGGAAAACTTCCAAAAATTTATTACTCAGGAACTAGGTATGGTATGAACATGTAGTCTGAAGCAATTTGTAAAGGAACTCTCAAAGTTTTTTCATATGTGTAGTCTGAGTCAATTTCTAAAAGAACTCTCACAGTTTGTTCTTAATCTTACAGATGCTCAATATGTGCCGCTCGTGTCACGTGGCATACGTCAATCCTGTAGTCCAATTCACCCCAGACCCTTTGGAACATACCACCATTGATGGTTGACATGGCAGCCACGATGCGTTCCTTAATTTCCTTAAGGTTGCATGGAAGACATGGTACAAAATTGAGGTCCTTGACATATCCCCACAAGAAAAAATCAAATGGTGTGATGTCTGGGGATCTGGATGGCTACTCTTCCAGAGGCAGGTCAATGTTTTGGACAAAACGCCCAATACGGCGCCATGGCAGACATTTATTGAGGATTGACGTGTGCCCGTGTGACACAAGGGGTGCATATTGAGCATCTGTAAGTCTAAGAACAACCCGTGAGAGTTCCTTTACAACTTGGTTCAGACTACCATGTAAGAAAAACTTCAAGACTTCTTTTACAGTTGTTTCAGACCACATATTCATAGTGTATTCAGTTACTGAGTAATAAATTTTTGAAAGTGTTCCATTCTTTTTGAATCATTCTGTATATTTTGTTATATTAGTATGTACATGGAATGGACAATTTGAAATATGATAGCACATTTTTGTATATTCTTTTAAAATAAAGTGTATGTGTCTTCTTGTTTAAGATTACATATCTGAATAAATGCATGCTTGTTTTTAGGTCCAAATCATGCAAAAAGGACCTGTGGACACAAATCAATGCAGCCCTGCAAGCAAACAGCAAATGACAAAGGCCAGATTTAGGCACTTATCATTGTAGTGGGGGTAATAGTGGGGTCGGGGGAAATAGTAATAACAGCAGCAATTCTATCCAAACTTCAGCAACCGTGGGCGATGAAACCCCTGCAGAATTACAAGGGGCAGATGCATCCACGTCAAACACCACAACTAGGTTTGTTACAAACAATGGACAGATGGCAGCGGATGGTAAGAGCATTCGTCTTGCTCCTGCCAGTGTGAATGTTCCAGTAACGGATCAAAACTGCATCTCCATGATGGGTAGCATCCACTGGGATGATAAAAACCTTCAACCGGAAGGTGCTTGTGATGTGACTGGAAGTGAAACAAGAGCTGCAGTTGAAAGATACCCATTGGATACAAACCCTATTGAAATCCGGACAGTGGGGGAAAGACAGGTGATTGATTCCAGAATGCATCCTCTTGGCAGGAGAATCCATTCTATTGGGAATGGTGTTATGGGAGATAGGTTTCCAATGGGGGCTAGATCCCTTGTTGAACAGCAGCCCATTGAGAATGTAATGGATAATGGGCTTATGGGGGGAAGACACCCAGCTGTTAAGGGAGTTCATATTCCGGAAAGGTATGCCATTGAAGCTGCTGGGATTGGTGAGAGGTATCACAATAACACTAGGTCTGTAGATGACAGGCAGTTTATGGAGACCAGGTCAGCTGCAGATCACAGAGGTGTGGCAGATAGATACCATGTTGATGCGAGGGTTCTTAGGGCAAGATGTCCTGTTGATTCAACATCATTGATAGCAGAACCTAGAACCATAACAGACAGGTACACTGTTGATTCTAGAATCATGCAAGGTAGACATCTTGTTGATTCTAGGCCTGGAGATGACAGGTATAGAACTTTGATGGAACGTTCCTGTGTTGATTCTAGAAGGTTTCCTGCAGATTCAAGGCTTATTGGTGAACTGCAACATGAAGATGGTAGAAACACGGAAGGAAGGCACTGTGCAGAGTCTACGTCTGCTGGAGATGTATTCTCCATTGACCCTAGATATCCAGTTGGAATAAGACATTCCATTGAAGCTAGGGCTTTGAATGAAAGACGTCCCATGGAAGCTAGAAATATTGGGGAGGGATACCCCGTAGAAAGCAGAGTGTTGGTTGAAAGGTACGCAGTAGGCCCTGGAGTATCAGGGGACAGATGTGCTGTCGAGACTGCGCTGGTGGGAGAAAGGGTGGTGTGGACAGAAGAAGCTAACAACATCAGATGACTGCATGTCCCCCTGATTGTGCCGATATTCTGTGACTCCAGGGATGGAAACGGTATCGAGTTCACCCAGACAGTACTGTTGCTGTATCCTGCAGATGGCAGGCTTCCTACTGGTCATTTGCACCAACCAGTCACAGAATATCCACAATGAACCCTTGGACCAGGTCTGTAATAGATTTGTATGTAGACTTTATGGTGTTTGTCCTCATTGGGTTGTTGTTTCAGCTGCAGCTATGTAAGAGAATGTATTCCTACTGCGTCTGATGTAAGTTGGTACCAAAATTCAAGATTGGTGTTAGAGAGTGGAGATTCATAACCTTTTGCTAGTAGCAGCCATGTGTTTATACAGGAAGAGGTAATGGGCAGCAAGAAAGGGGTTTATAATAAATTGTGTAGACATTTTTTGTTTGTATAAATTGTCATGCTGTTTCTGTACCACTTAAAGAAAATTTTTGTAGCTTATTTCAGGTTGTTTTAATGTATGTCTGTATATTTCAGTATAGTGGACAGTTAAATGTGACTTTCTGAAAAACTTGCTCTGGACAAAACAACCTGAAAAGAGCCTTAGAACTCTGGGTATCATTACTCATACTTTATGATCTTTTACTAGTTCTTGCTGATGCCATGAGTTTGAGCTATAATTCCAGTTGGGTTTTACAGCGTTTTTTAATTGCAACTTCTTCTTTAGGTAATCAACTTACATTAGAGTTTATGCAATAGATGAGTGTACCCATGAGATGGAGAGAAATGTATTGGCATGATTAGCAACACAGCAAGAGGAACCATATAGCTGGTGAATGGTGCATCGACATTTGTTATATCCAAGGGACTGGGGGGTCTAGATAGAAGTGATCACGAAACTTTCTTCCCCCTTCCTCCTTATGACCTTAGTTAAATTTGTGCTCTAGTGTTAACTCACCTAATACCTTGAAACATAAACTGTGTAGAGAACTACAGCAAATGCATCAGGTATGGTTCATTCCACTTGTCTTCAATATGACAAGTTGCGCCTTCATCCAGTAACGACAGAACGTCTAGTTTGTATTTAAACAGCAATTAACTGTGCAAATTGAATGTGTTCTAATGCATAAATATTGTTGTGTGACCCATGGATGCTGTCTAGTTTGAATCTTTGTTTTTATATTTACTGCTACAGCAACAGAAACAAAATGATTGTGTGACTGAAGTGTGTGAGTTGATTTCAGATCTCATTAAGATTTAAAATCGAGAACCTTACATTAGAAATATAAGACAAACTGAATAATCACTCTTCGCTATTTCTTGCATCGATTATTATGTTGAAGTTACACCCAACTTTAATATCTTCTTCTGAAAATCATCTGCCAAGAATGATTTTCTTGAGATATTTGATTTAATTTTCATGTTTGCTTTTACGTCATTTGTTTCTGGTTAGATTTAAGCAATGCTTTTTTCTTTCTGGAAAAGAAGGTGGCAGTACTTTCATGTAACAAAAGAGGCAACTATAAGCCTATTTTTGTCCTACTTTCCTCCCTTAAAAGGGAGAAAAGTGCTGGTACTGCTTACCACCAGAAAAACGAGTATGACATTTGAGACTAAAATTGTGTTTTGTTTTTCAGAAGCATGTAGATACTGTGTGTGTTTGTGTGCACGTGCGCATGTGTAACTTGTGTTGTACATTTTGTCTGCCATTTGACCTTATTATTCTTCAGAATCTTTATTTCCCCTTCCTGCGACAAAGTGCAGTACTGTAGCCGAGAATAAAATCAAAACCTTGACACGTAGAATCAGAAGCATGAGCAAGTGGTTACCAGTCTCTCATGAGAGCTGTTTATAATGAACATGATTTTGTATCCTGTGTGGTATATCACTGGGTAATGAAACTTGTAATTATTACATTTAAATTTACTAAGGCATGGGACAGGTACAGTTGAGTACCTGCACCACTCTTATACAAGGTGTGACTGACTTACAGAGAAATAACATTTTGAAAGCTACATTTTATTTAGTGAGAGATGCAAGATCTTCACTTTCTGTGTCAGATGAAATGCATAAATAGTACGCTGAGCATTACCAAGCAGGATTTCAGGAATTGGGTGATATTTCTAGACTTAGACTTCTTGGTTCTGGTACTTTTGAACTTATAAGAGTAAAATACGTTTGTAGTAGCTAATATCATTTAGAAATGGAGCCAAGGTCATATAGTCAATATAGGCACCAGGCTGTGGACTAAACACTTACAGAACCATGGTTCGCTTCCCAGCAAGAGAAAGAAATTTTTTATTCCCCAGACCATCCAGACTGGTTCTGGGGTCCACCCAGCCTCCTGTTCAATGGGTAGTGGGGGTGAAACTGACCACTGGACTCAATATAGTGCGGAGGTTAAGAATGTGTGGAGCTGTACCTCAGTTCCTCAGTATTCCTTCGTAGCCTGCACAGGGACACCTTATATCATACCTACAAAAGGCATGTTTTGCATCTGAAGCTTGCTGCCAGTTGTAGACCATATATGCTACTGACATCTGGTACAAATTTATTAGACTGTAAGAAAAATAGTGGTAAGTTTGAAATTTGTATTCCTTGTCGGGGGATCTTATGCAGTAACGTTTCTCTAAAAGGCTAGATGTCAGTATCAGGTTTAAAATATGTTTTATAGATTACTGTTTTACACTCTTCTGGGATATCTCTGTTTCTGTTTCATAATATCCGTAGTACATTTGTTTCTGAAATAAGTGGACATCAAAACCAATTAAGACTGTACAGTCTAGAAAAGAGTGGAATTGGAAAATATGGGGACCCGATGCGGGGGCACACTTTTTGCCTTTTCTGTTGATTCCCTGCAACAATATGGAATTCAGACTCTTATAATGTGGTAACACCACCCATCCAACCTGTGCACAATAAAGACTTTATAAAGCTGGGAGCTGTAAGAAAGATATCAGTGACTGGTTAGTTATTAATTTTAAATGTCAAGACTGGCATCTCGAGCTAAATAATATACGACAGGAAACAGATTTGAACACTCCTGTGTTTAGAAACCACACATGAGTATTATCGTGTGTGAAATACAATGTTTTATGATGCATTGAAGTAAAAGTATCTTAATATGGGAAAATTATGTAAAGAAGTCGGCTGTCCTAAATACTTTAGTACATAAACATTTTGTTACTATGTTTCGTTTTTAGTTCATAATTTGATGAACAAATAAAATTTTAAAATGCAAAGACAAACATAACACCAGGTCTGTAGTTTGACAATCACATATTTGAAACCTGAAATTTAAGCCTGTCATAGGTCACAAGTTATTCAATAGTTGAATTATGCAGAGTCCAACATAATGTGTGGATAAACATATCAAACACTTACCCTGTCCATCTGTAAAGGTATGCATATATAATGTTGTTTGCTTAAAAGTACATTGATGCATGTTGGTATGATTTACAGCATCGGGCACTTGAAAAATTTGGCTGTTGTATCATTAACAGGCATTACTTCCTTTCATTTTTACAAGTCATCATTGAATCTTGTCACTTAAACAAGATCCATGATGATATTTGCACTCTTCTGGAATATTATGCAGTGTCAAGTGGTAATCCTGTACGGATTTTTTGGGACAACCTATCAGTTCCATCTGCAGGGGTCAAGAAGTCATCTTGGACGCCTTGACCCTTGAAAGTGGGACCGATAGGTTGTCCCAAGACATCGGTAAAGAATTACCATTCAAGTTGCGTGATATGCCATTTCATCAACATTGCAGTGGAAGCCTGAAATCACACATAAGATCTATGATCTTAGGGATGTAAATATCTTCAAACTTGACAAACTGTGGTAGCTTAAAATGGACATATTTTCACCAAATCTTTGCTGTATTTTATTATTATTATATCATCATCTCCTTTTTGCAGGTATGCACACCTATATACCTGAAACAAACCATTATTATTGTTATTATTATTATTATTATTACTACTACTACTATTATTATTATTATTATTGCGTTGTTGTTGTTGTTGTCCCTTGTCACAGGCCATTTCTCCCTGGTACTTCTCTTGGACCAGCGGTGATCCCCACCGCTCAGGTTTCAAGTTTCAGACTGCAGCACTTTCCGTATTATGTGTGGTGTTCCAAGTATAGCTGTCTTCTGTAGCAAATGTATTGAATGTTTTCCTGGTATGGCTTCTAAATTTTTCCTTAAACCTCTTGTTACTATTCCAGTGGCTCCATTTACCACGGGTATATACACATATTTCATGTTCCACATTCGCTGTATCTCTAGTGTTTTAGTTTCTTTTCTGCTTCCTTTTGTGTGACGTTTCTGTCTGCTGGTATTGCCACATATATCAGTACTCATGTTTTCTCTTTCTTGTTTTTAATTATTATATATCTGGCCTATTTGCTGTAACTTCTCTGTCTGTGTGTACCGCTTTATTCCACAACACTGTCACATCTTCAGGTTCACATACTGGTTTGGGTTTGTGTGTGTGCGTGTACCATTTGTCTGTCATTTCAGTGCCTGGTGCTTTGCATACTGAGTAATGTAAATGTGCACCAAGTTTATCACGTCTCTTTAAATATTCATTCTTCGCCACAATGTGGCGTCCTGAAATTAGGTGGTCGTTAGTTTCTTCATGTTGTTTACATAACTGGCATTTACTGTCAACTTCTTCCTTCGAAATTTTGTTTTTAAAATAGTTTGTACGAATTGCTTGATCTTGTGCTGCCACTATTGTACTTTCTGTTTCTCCCTTGATGTTACCAAATTTTAATCATCAATATGATTGTTCATTATCCACCACTTTTTCATCTAAGCTATGTGGAAATTGTCCATGCATTCTTTTCCCCCGCCACCTTTCTTTTGTCTTCTCTGCTTTGCTGTCATTTATTTGTCTTCCTTTCTGGAATGCTGTCCTGAGGCTTCTGGCAGTCTGTACCATTGCTGATTTAATATTGTTTTGGTGCATTCTAACAATTTGTATTATTATTATCATCATCATTTCCTTTATGCAGGGTATTCATTATTATTATTATTATTATTATTATTATTATTATTATTATTATTATTATTATTATTAGGGATTGCCTCAGGCTATGTCTGGTATTGTTAAGCTCCCAGAGTATGGGCTTTGAACCAAGTATCTGGTGGGGGGTTGCATCAGGGAATTTTGAAATGCATGTGTAAAGCCGGTAACATGGTAAAATGACATGATCAGGGGTTATCAGCCTCTTCATCAGATAAATGGACTTCATCACTGAGGAATTTTCTTCCAATGGAACAGGTGTTTAGTGTGACCACTTTCTGGACCTGGGGCGGTTGGCATGGCGGTAAATTGATGTTAGTGAGGCTTTGGTTAAACGTGTTAGGGATGACCCACTTGTAGCAGACAAGACCGGTGGAGTAACAGTAATCTTGTTCAGTTGACTGTTGCTTGGTTTCAAACACCAAGTCCTGATATGTGCAATTTTTTTCTGTAATTGTGGCTTGTAGTTTGTGGATTAATGGAATTGCCATGTAAATGAATGCAGCTTCCTCATTTGTGTTGTCAACCAGTGTTACGTGTGGCCGATTGAAAGGAACAGTCTTGTCGATTAATAGGGTATGATCCCAGTACAGTTTGTAGTTGTCGTTTTCCAGGGCAGTCTGCAGCTCATATTTATAATATGGAGAATATGGTTATTATTATTATTATTATTATTATTATTATTATTATTTGTATTATTATTTGTATTGACCTTAAATAAGAATGTTGTTTGTCCCAAAGCAGACATGAGTATAATCCAGGTAGTAAATAGCCGTGTGCAAGTGTAGCATTAGTGTACATGTGTCTTAACTGCAGTCTTCTATGGAAATTAGCAGTAACTTTATGTAGATAGAAATCATATATGTATGGCAGACATGTGTTACATGTTGAGAGATATTTTTTAAATCTTCATTATTAAAGAATAGTCCATCGGGATGGATTTTAGTGTACAGAATTTTTTTAGTTTGCTACTTGAGAGTAAACTATGAAGGAAACTCTGTTCTGTAGGTAGTGATTGCATGGGCCACCATTTCACAGTGTTAATGTCTCACTGTGGAGCACAGAGCATGTAACATTTAACCGTTCTTTGGATGCATACACAATGAGAAGTCTTGTCAAGTTAATTGCTATTATAATATTAACTGTATTTACAGTGTCTTCAGAAAATTAAAAAAGTACATAGCAATTCGATATTCAAGCAAAGATGAACAAATATATATTTTTTCACTGTCAGTACTGTAAAGGCAGGTGCATTGGATCTTTTTGTGCCCCTCCAATAGAGTTACTATTGTTTGATGTGATTTCAGATTTGAATTCATTTTCATATAAAGTGCTTTGGAGACATACTGAGGCAATTAGAGTTAAGGGTATGTTATAGTGTTATGTAATGATGTTGTCAAGTGGTAATATTATATAGTGTCAGTGATAGATGAATGAATGAATGAATGAATGAATGAATGAATGGATATGGAGAAGTGTTAGAATGATACTGACAGGAAAACTGAAGTACTTGTAGATAAACCTGTCCCAGTGTCACTTTATCCACCACAAATCCCACACAGGCCTGGGATCAAACATGGGCCTTTGTGCTGAGAGGTTGATGGCTGACTGCCTGAGCAATGTCGCAGGCAAGAGTTAATGTTATTGCTTACATGTCACTGATATTTATCATCTTTCAAGTTGAGAGTAAACTTAACATACTGTATAGTGTGATGTCCACAGAAGTTATTGTCATTAGCCATTCAGTTGGTCTGTAATTTGATGACTACATGGTCTTCACTGACTGCATCTCACTATTATGATCTGCCTGAGGTCATTCATTCTGATTCAGCAGTTACAGAGCTATGGATGTTTGAAATTCAAGATGATTTGAACTAATGTAATTAAGCTCTATTCCAAAAAGAAGTACTGTGTTTCTAGCCTCACAAGACCCACATTTTTCCCCCCTGAAAAAGTCCCCAAAAATCAACCTGTATTTTAACACCAGAAGGTCAAAGGCTATTAAATCCACAAAAGTACCTTGCTAATTATAGGGTGCGTCCTATCACTTCTACCATCTTAAGACATATGAAATACGGTTTTGTATAAACTTGAGTTCATCCCTCAGAGAGCATGCTGTCTGACTTACTACAAAAACTAGACAGTAAATGGTATTTAGGAAAATAATCACTGTTTGTTATGAGGGGATTTGGGCAGCTTGGTCAGTATATTGACTAGGCTGTGGGCCGATGAGTTCAGGGTTCAGTTTACTCTTTTAACTGTTCAGACCAGCTGTGGGACCAACCCGACCTATTCAATGCATGACAAGGTTCTTTGCCCAGGGGTAAAGCGGTCAGGGCATGAAGTTGACCGGTCACCTCCCAGTGCTAAGGTTAAGAATGAATGGAGCAATACCTCTTCTCCCTGTATATGCCTTCATGGTGTGCACAGGGACAACTTTATTTTATCTTTTGATACTCTGAGAATTGTACAAAACAAATACATACCCTGCGTGGAAAATCGTGGTTTCTTAATGTTAGGGCAGGTGGCACATACAGTTGCCACTGGGATTTAAATGGTTCAGGTACAGTTCCAGATTAATAAGTGTCCAAAATGGATACCTGAGGTTTGGATGCACATTCTGACTCCTTTAACCGTGGGACATGTAACCTTACATAGAACATCAGGTTCATTCACATATCTTGCAAAGGTAAAGTTGTCGCTGTCCACACCATGAAGGTGTATAGGGGGAGAGGAAGTATAGCTCCACTCATTTTTGCATTTGATGGAGGTGAATGGTCAAATTCACATCCCAGCCACTTTCCCTCAGAAAGGAACCCTGGTACCTATTGAATAGGAGACTGAATGGGCCCCAGAACTGATCTGAATGATTTTGGAGAAAGAAAATCTCTTACCCCTGCCAGGATTTGAACCCCTTACCATCCAATGTGTCACTAGTGACTATACTGACTGAGCTGTCTTTGCTATCACCTCACACATTGTGCAATGTCAAAAATTTGATGATTTAGTTCCTGATTTCTCTTTATTCTGTGTTCATAGACCATGTGTGTTGGGCTTCAGTTTGAAAATGTCCATGCCAGCATGCACATGTGCACTGGAACTGCAATACATAAGATACACAGCTCTGTGACCAGTGAGAATCAGACCCATGTTCATATGACATTTCTGACAGAACAACCACACAGATATGATGCTGAAGTATTGACATAACATCACCAGGCACCTGTAGATGTCACTACAGCAAAAAAGGCTTGAATCCCAGTCATTCCATGTGATCTCCCTATTTGCCATCTTATGTTATGATGTTCCCAAAGGAATCCTTTTGCCATTCATATGTAAGACGTGTCCATGCCACTGTATCCATAATTTAACACACTTCTTACGTTTCTTACTTGAGGTATCCTGCTGTATGATTCTGTTGCTTGTTGTATCAAATGCTGTCACTGCTAAATGTCATCAAGTTATGCATCAGATAGCCTGCTGTGTGTTTCAGATTGTATTTAGAAATACACCAATTTAGTATCATACTTGGTGAGGTCTGTTTGTACCATGTAGGTATGACTGCTGCTGTTCGATGTCTCCAAAGCTAATTTAAACATATGTTCTGTGTTTTAAAGCATCTTGTATAAATATTCATCAGTTTATATAAATTTACTGGGGAAAAAAAGAAACTGAGGTAGTAATAATTGGATGAAAATTGTTGATTGTGGTTTTAACATATCAAAGTGAGATTGAACGTACTTCCACTATCCATCTTCATTTTATTTGAAATGCTCTTTGGCCAAGATACACGATTGGAATTCCAATATTTAGCCAACATGATGTTGCGGTTGTGCCTTCTATTGCTTCAAGCACCATCATTACAAGTCATGCAACAGGGAGATCATCAGCGCTTTAGTTTGCTGACTGTGAGATTTTTGCTCTATTGTAACTGCTTAACTTTGTACCACTTTCTGTTATCTTTGTATTGTGATACTTCCCTTTGTCCATAGTTAGAAACAGGGCTTGGGGATGTCTAAAAATATCAGGAATGTCCAGTACTTAAAATTAATGTTTGTATCATCAGTTTAGCATCAGGTAGTGGCAGAATTTTATTGTTATTTCTTAGTTGAAGGTAATTTATGTGAAAACGGTTTGTTTAATATGGTCATTTGCAGTGGCAGCATGGTTTAACACGTGTACAGATATTCCCCAACTTACGGAGTAGTTGTGTTCCAGAAGATTGGCTGCGAGACAAGTTTACAGAAGCTGAAATTGAGTGTACATTTGGTCAGATGTCATGTCCTATACGTATATACAATGGAGTCCAGTTCAAATCCAAATTCCAACACACTGGAAGCTGATGAGCCACAGCACGATTGTCCTGCTGCCTGTGTTATCACTTGGAAGTATTCTGCCATTTTTGTTTCACTGCTTTCATTCCTGCAAGGGAAAATATGGCATATATTTCAAAAACATCAGTTTTTTTGAGTTGCCTGTACTGTTTCAACTTCAGGAACATGTGGATCATTGGTCAGGGCATGGATGCATGTCTGTGTTTTTCTTGTCTTGTATTGTCCTGTGTAGGTAGAGACCCTGTGATGGGCTGGTCTCTCATCTTAGGAACCTACCAAACACCCAGAAGATTCATAGTTTCAGAAATTAAATACAAACTGTGTAACAGGGGAAGTAGCATAGTCTGTGAGACCTGAATAAGCATATTCATTATGCGCAGGGATTGCTCAGTCATTAAAGTGACTGCCTATGGAATGAATGACAGGGATTTGATTTCAGGCAGGTACACAGTTTTTCTTTTCACCACCATATTGAAACTGTCACTGGAGTCCACTCACCCTCCTGTTTAACACATAACATATGTTCTTTCGGAGTGAAAGTCTGCAGCATAAACATGACCACTGACCAGTGTCCAGTGTTCATGGTAGTAGTACATGAAGCTTCGTCTCAACTCTTCCATACACCTTCGTAACGTTATATGTAGGCCGAGGAAGCACTGATCCTTGAGTTTGTTGTTATATAGTAGTAGTGATGTTTGTGAAGATCACAAATGGGTTGCCACTGTGAATGACTGGACATAAATGGACATTTGCAACTTCAGGAATTTAACGGTGGAGAAGTTACTGCCAAAGTGTTTGACTGCAGGCCAAAGTGTTTTAGATAGGTAACACCAACATTTACATGCAGCAGAGATTAAATACTTTATAGTTAGAATGGGGAAGCATTTATAAGCTCTGTTCTATTGCATGAACTAAAAATGCCATGGTTTATTTTTGCCAGATATTTGCCAAGCTCTGTGTTATGTGTTAAAGTAATGCTTGCTACTGACAACTGCTATTTTAAGTCATGTTTAGAACACACATTGACTCCCTAAGTTGTATGTTATGTAATGATGGCTTTACATACATATATATATGTAAATATATATTGCAATGTACGGGTGATTTCAGCATAGAGTCATCTTAGCCTGTAGTTTATCGTAGTTCTGTAATGTATTCGTCAGACAAAACTTCATATATACATATTCTCAAATCCATGATTTGTTTATAGTCTTAATCATAAAATTAATGAGTTATATTGTAAACATAAGCATTTATGGTATTATGTCTCAGTTCATAGATTAAAGTTTGCTAGTCCCTTCATTTGTAATACAGGTTTTTTAAACAGAGTCAGATGTTTTATTTAATTATGTAATTTAAACATTGCAGTACCACCAGTTTTACAACATCTCAGTTGTATTTAAGAACCATACTTTTTTACATAAACATGCATATTAATTTTTAATACATACATGAGAGATTGAAGATATTATTTATACAGTGGGAACTGAAGTAGTGTTTTTAGAGACATTCGCTGTGTTTTCCTGCCTGTAGCCTATCACTCCAGTCTTTTGAGTTATTTAAAAAAATACCACTGCACCTGCATTTTTTATATAACTGTATAGATACATATAGACACATAACCACGAGGCTGAGCCATGTTGAACCATTCCCTGCCTCTCCCCTCCCTCATCTCTGCTGTGTATGGGGATGTATTGTTGTTGGTTTCTGAGCCTTCATATCTTTGAGTAGTTTTATCATATAATCTTTGTAACAATGAGCATATTTGGTTTTCATGAGTGGGCAGTAGCTGTTGTATAAATAGCAAAGAAATCCATTGTTTCTCATCATATATGTGTATCTGTATGTATGTTGCATGGAAGAGAACAGTGCCTCATCTTTCATACTGTCTTTTTCTTATTTCTAAAAAGCAATTGTGAAAAACTAGTAAATAATAACTTTTATTATCTGTAATATAGTGTGTGTGTGTGTGTGTGTGTGTTACCCTGTTTCCACTCAGAGCTATCAAGCAGCGTGTGTATTTAAGTAACATTTTGTCACAATGACCTTTTAAACTGTTGGTCAACCAAGTTTTCCCTCACCTGCCTTAATGGCTTATGCTTGTGTCATTGACTATTTCATGGTTGTGTGTTCTGTGACAGTAAAGAATGCGTGAAGAAGGTTGTAAGGAAAATATAGCGTAGGTACAGCTGTGAATGTGTGAAAGGATGATTAGTAGAAAAAATGTTTATGTTCAGGTAAAAAAGTGTGTCAGAATTAACTAATGTTGCATAAGCTTACAAAACGAAGTATTTTCCCTTTCCCCCTCCCTTCTCTCAATTTTGTCTTGCTCTCATGAGAAAAGGAAAATTTAAAAAACAGAAGGAAATATTTCAGGTATTTTTAAAACTCTTGTAGTGTGTAAGGCCATGTTTTTGCAGTTGTCAAAATAGTCTAGTTATGAAGTAAAATAACAGTTGTTTAGATGTTTAGTATATGGGAAAAAAAACTTTAAAAAATACTTTGTAGTATGTGAAATGTAGATGACTAGTGTAGTTTTAGTGAGGCCATGTTTTTGAGACTGTAGTCACACTGTGTCCAAATTTTGTACACCTGTATGTGCTTTCCAGTATGTTATATTGTGCCAGTTAGTGCACAATTGTTATTATGAATATTTTTTCTCTCCTCCATTTGTGGAGAACATTTTATTGATCTTTTTGATCCTGTTTATATAGAAGGCTGTATGTCCAAATTAGCATCTTAATATAGCATATATTTTCAGTCCCCATTTTAAACATCTTTAATTTCATGTATATACTTTAGTACTGAAGTTAAAATAAGTGATATACATGCTGTAGTGGTGAGCTTCATAAGAAGTACATAAAAATGTTAACTGGGGCTGTACTTTCTGAATTTATGTCATGACCAAAGTGTAGGTTCTTGAGGATTCAGGTCTCCTAGGATATTATTCCGTGTTGACTGGTAAATAGTTTACTGGCATTTGTTTTGAAGGAACATAAGTTAACATGGCGTAACATCCCAGAAGGCTTGAATCTTCAGCAGCACTGCTGTGATGGCCTCAAATCTCATTATCATTTGTTTTACATTGTGTTGTACATGGTTAATTCAAATCTTGGGGTATTTTAAAATTGTTTTTGAGTCTTATTTAAAAATGCTGTCAATTACTAAGATTATATAGCACCAGATTTCTGGGAAGCAAGTGGCCCCCTGTTGTGTCAACTTGTAATTCTGGAAATGACACAAAGAATTCTGCAATCGCTGGCTAGCCTTCAGACCCTGCAGCATGTTCTCTGTTATATATTTAAATTTTATTTTAACCCTTTGTTTGGTCATTTAAGTGGCCTTCTTCAGCACATACAGTGATCTTTTAAATCTGCAGTATGGCTTTTACAACTCTGCATTTTCACAAACTGATAGCACATGTGTCTGGAAATTGGAGTGTCAGTAGTTAACAGCTGTTTCAAGTTAGTTATACATTACGGAAAGGCTGCCCCCTGCCACATGCAAATGAGAACTAACAACAAAATTCCTTTGTTAATTACAGGTGCCAAGTATGACATTACCTTTCATGAGCCTCCCCTGATATTCACAAGAGCAGTGGGCTGAAAGAAAACCAATTGACAAATATGTAGAAGTGAGACTGGATTTTAAGATTTAACAGTCAGTTGCATCACACATTCATTTGAAGCAAGACACCAGATATTTAATTCACATGGTGAATCACCTCACAATGAACTGGAACTGAGTATTATGTAAACATGTATGGAAGTCCAGTGTCCACATCATCTAGAAGTGGCTTTTCTCCCTTTTACCATGTTATATTAGGATTTGTGGCTGGTGTTACTAATAGTACTTGAACATGGCCCCACCATGTAAGATGACATCCCGTAGTAGTACTAGAACTGTAGACATAAGTTTTAGCATCATCAGTATGTGACGCTGTATATGTCATACTGAAGACATGGAGTAGGTTGCTGGCCAGGTTAAGATCAATGACTGGGGAAGCTGCCCTTCCATCCTCATCCCACTGTATCACTAAGTCATCTTCAGCGAGCATCTTACCATGACTTTACACATTAAAAGTCAGAAATTATTTAAATTTTTGTCTTTTGTACGTAACATACTAATTAGACTCAATACTGGGAACATTAAAGATGTTCAAGTGAGGTGTATGTGCCGAACAAGAAGATGGACAATCATGTTGTTGAAGTTCCCGCTCCTGTAGAATGTGCAACAATGTAGTCTGGTGTAGATGGTTGCTAGCGTTCAGAGGAATCCGCTGGTTCCGTTATCAGGTAACAGATTTCTCCAGGAAGGTAGTAACCAGCTACCAAACGATGTGATACCACATCCCAGAATGTTTACCACAGAGAACCTAAAATATCATATTCTTGTAACCCTTTTGATTACAACACACCAAGATATTATATGGTCATGGCGGTGGTGGTGGTCGTAGTGGTGGTGGTGGTGGTGGTGGTGGTGGTGGTGGTGGTGGTGGTTATTATTATTATTATTATTATTATTATTATTGACTTAATTCAAATACTTTGACAGAAAAGACTCAAAATTATTGCATCATCCATAAAGGCATTTGCCATATGATGTCTACATGGTAGATGATTTCCTCCTTCAGTGACATGTACTTCTGTCAGAGTAGCTGCAAGTGGCCAGATGGGGAGATACTTGGCACTTGTCAAAGCATGGGTTACGTGGATTTCTCTAATTTTTAACGCATATGTTGTTACATTTTCTGTGGGTTTCCATTATTTATTTCACATTGTTCTTCTAATGATAGTGCTTATTGTTTTAATATTTGTTTGTCTTTACTTTTGTTCATGAACAGTGCCATTCCCTAACCAGTTTAGTAAAAAAGAAATCTATCAAGAAATAAGTGTTAAGAAACCCATTCATGAAAGAATACTGAAGTTTTATTTTTTATGTGTGTGTTTAGAAATTATCTTCAAGACTTCCTGCATTCATTGCAAACAAAAAAAACACTCACTGAATTGCTCTTCCTGTGGTATACTTAATTCTTATGGTGGGAAATATCGTGATAGTCAAGTTGCTGATTCAAAAAGGTCATGGTGAGGTGATTTTATCCACTCCCCCCTTTATTATTATTATTATTATTATTATTATTATTATTATTATTATTATGTTTGGTTTCTGTCGGAGGATCTTTGTGACACATTCATTGTATGCACAACCTCTACCCATGGTTAACTAATGATACGGAATGGGGTTTGAAATTTTTACAAGTGTTCATAGTAAGATGGATACATTTTCATAATGTTTTTTCATGATACCACTTTATCAAGATATTAAAACAACTGGTAGAGGTACAGAGTTTGCTAAAATACTAGATTGGCTGCAGGCTGGATGACTGGGGTTTGCTGTGCAAGGGGAGTGTACTTTTCCTGTACATCCAGACCAGGTTTGGAGGCCATCTGGACTCATACTTGATGCATAGCATGGGCTCCTTCTTCAAAGTTGAAGGCACTCAGTTGATAAAGCATGTCTATTTATTGCTAAGGTTAAGAATGTTTGGAACTGTACTGTCACATCCCCCGTACATCTTCGTAGGTGTTTAGATACCGTAACAGTTTAATATTGTGGAATTCTTGGTTATGACATGCTTTGGCAGAATATACCTTCTCCATCCTCAAGGTTCAATCCTGGTTACTTTATCACTCTGGTTCTCTGAAACTTACCATAATTTTATAATGCAGAAGACTGAAGTATGAATTTAACCACAACCTTACACAGGAACAACCATGCTTTAAATAGTTTACTGTGGGTACAGGTTAAACGTCTGTGTCACAAATCATACAAGAAGTTCAGGGGTTCTTTTAACATGCAGATATACTCAGATGTATGTTTCTACTAGGCACATTTACTGTGTCCAGAAATTTTTCAGTACTTGAGAAACTATGAATTGATAAATGTCGGGCCTGTATATGTATATACATAAAATTTCAAAATTTGTGTATTCTTGCCCAGATTATATTTTTGACTGTTTCAATGTGACATGTGGTTTCTATGTGAAGGTGCCTCAGGAAATGCAACATAAATGTGGATCTACTAATGATGTTATAGACAGGTAACTCTTCTGACGTGTCTTGTGAGATCAGGTTGTGGTGGAGACACTCACGCCAGAAGAATTAGGTATCTGTTTTTCCCCCCTTCTATCCCCCCAATTTTTCAGTTTCTTCCTCTTTGTCATCAGTCTCACTCATTGTACTGTCACTATAAAGACACTTTCTCTGTTACAGTTCAAAGTAAGTTTGGTAATTAAACATTAAAAACATACTGTTCTTTCGTCTTAGACCACCTTGCAAGTTACTGAGGTTCTCAGGCAATTGCACCTTCTGTTCCCCATCTCTAGCTGGGCTGGGATGATATGAACTGCAAGTGGAATTGGCAAGCATGTGGCTTACCAGATTTTGAATAGAACATAATTAACTCAGGTTACAGCAGCTGCTACAAATACAGTACACTGATTTAATTTTTGGCGTACACACAATATCAAAGCACTGGGTTCTCACTGAAGAGAAATTGCATGAAATCATTGCTGAGCCTGAACGTTCACTGTGTATCTCACAGATGCCTTGCACAGGAAACTGTGGCTTCAAGTTTCAAGTTTTCTCTTTTTTCAAAAGTGAATTTTAATACGTGAATAAAAACTTTACAGAGATGCAAGAAATGTGTGCATAACGACAGAGAGCATTTCCATCATCTGCTGTAATGTGGGTAACTTTTGTTTTTACTGTGTTAGATCATACACTTGTTGGTATTGCTAAACAGTATCTTCACAGCCTCACTATGAGGGAGGGGCATCAGATGCTTCTGAATGCATGGTTCAAGAATGTAGATGAAGCTCCTAAGTTGAAGATTCAGGTTGTCTAGAATGGTGTGCTGTGTCAATGGGTAAATAGTTTCCAGACTTTGAAAAGGTGCTGTATTACTTCAGAACATTGGTAGCTACTTATGCGGGAACACTGCTATGAAAACTTCAAATCTTGCAAGCTGTGAGATGGTTACTCTTCATTGCCCAAGTACTTTAACGATTCATGCAGTTCTAAATGTATCTTAAAAGGACCCCAGAAACAATTCTGTGATAACATTATCCAAAACACTGAACCTGTGTGTCTATGTTGTAGCTCAGTCTGTTGGTCATGCTCAATTACCATGTAAACCTGCGTGTCACATCACGCTGTTAATGTTGCTCACTCATAATGAAACCGCCCGGTTTAAAGTCATTTCATGGACGCAGCATCAGTGCTATTATTTGTTTGTAGTAAGTGCCATTTCTACAAATTTCCTTCTAAACCCCCCCCCCCCCTTCCCTCCCACATCCACACCCCACTTCTCTGCATATGCAGTTATTTTTCCAAGACATCACAAAGTGGACAGCTCAATAAAAATTATAAACACATCTGTTCAAGCAGTTTTTCATTGTTAGCCTTATATTTGTGTTGTGTGAAATTGTATAAACTTGTGATATGGTATGCATACCATGTAAGATTTAGTATAGGAACATAGGATATTGTGTATCAGACCTATTGCTTGGACCTACAGCAGCTTTATTAGTATCATTTGTCAAAAGTATAGTAGAAAGAAATACAGATTATTAGTTTAGAAACCATGAACTCTGGTTGTAACTCTGACCGCAGCAAACGTGGGTCTCGTATTGTGTAAACCAGCACGTTTTCATGTGACATGTAACAAGAGAGATAAAGATGTACTGCACAATGCACAGAATTTCTTATGTTCTTCGCAGTTTCGGGCAGAAAATGGGAAGTGAGCAGCCCATATCAAAGACTGTCCCATGGTTTAGGTACAAATATTTGGTCACAGACAGGTTTGAGCTCAGCATAAGGCCTTTCTATACCTTTGTAAAGCACTACTAAAATCCTTAAATACATAAAACCAAATGCAACAGTTGGCAAACCTTGATGTGTATAAATACTAGCAGATACTTGAGATCCAATGTTAGAAAGGAATCGGTGTAATTAATTTTTTCAGAATACTCAGAAGTAACATGGCTTTTTGTGTATAGTGCATTTTGCCTTTGTTAGACTTTAATAAAATCAACTCGGTTGTATCTTATACCTTAGCATTGCTGATTTGGTTTCTGGCTGTTGGTCAAAGCAATGCATTAAAGAAGTGCATGAACCACACAATTGAAAACAGGAAATTCAGTACTTTACAATTCCTGTTTGTAACACTTGATAATTGTGTGATTCTGTCTGTTCTTTACCTATTTGTCTTACCCCCCATATGGTTAGTTATAAATGTAGTAGTGCAAGACTGGAAGATTTATTTCATTTTACATTAAATGGATTTCATAAAACATTGCTCATGTTTTCAAAACTCAATGTGCAGTTTAATCCGTTATTATTGTTTGATTTTAATTATTATGTGTGTTGCAAAAGTACATTGAGTATTTACTGCTTATTTACCAAATATGGACAGCAATCTGATGTTTCAACACTGATCTCGGTAGTGCTGAATGAAGCGTAATATGTTGTTCTGATTGACTTTACCTCATTGTGTCTTTGACACGTTGCAGTGCATATTCGTACATAATCCTTTGAATGTCACTGATGAACCATACCCACTATGTACAGTAAGGGTCAGTGTTTCATTTTAACTCTTTCAAACCCAAGGAATCCAAAATAAATAACATTTTATGGAGTGGGGAGTTTCATAAAGTATGGAAGGGCCACAAAAATATTAACTAAATTCCTCCTCCCCCTCCTCATCCTCTTCCTCCTCCCACATGTTGTACAAAAGATTATGTCATGGCTGGCCGTTATCGGTGAACATTCTGAGTAGCTTCATGAACACAGTGATTATATCTTCAAAATATACCAGTGTTTCTACTTCATCATGACACCTGTTTCATCATTTATAGTTACAAGTGTGCAGTATATAGTGTCAAAGCAGTATGATACATAGGATTTGCAGTTCTGTCTTCCAGGATGTGATGTGTAGTTTTGCAGACACGGTGTTTCAGAAGAACCTTCTTCTACCCTCAAGATGGAGGTAGCAGATGAGTCTGAAATGTGGGTACCTGTTTACCAAACTACACAGTGTCACATCCCAGAAGACAGTACTGTTAGTATGATAGTGTAAATGTGGCTAATTTGTGTTGGAGATGGGTGGTCTTGGTTCATCTCCCAGTTCTGACACCACAAACTTCACTGAGACGCATCATATAGATTCACCTAATCCTCCAGGCATATGTGAGTAAAGAGGCTGATTGCTTCATCTCTGATCCCGCTCAGTTCATCATACATATGTCATTCAGCACTGCGTAACCATTACCTTTGCAAAAATGCCATTATGTCATGAGATTAAATGTCAGAAAATTGTTCAGAATGTAAATAGAGAAGTTGTTCAAAGCATTAAAATAGAAAATCAGAGGAATATGACTAACACGTAAGGAATAGGCAATATATATAGGACTAAAGTCAGTGTGGTGCAAGTGTTTTGCAAGGTGAAATTGTGTGATTTATACAAAAGTGAATGTTCTGTGGCCTTGTACAGGTTAGTAGTTTCTTGAAACACGCTGTTTAATGTATTGTCTTTCCTTCAGCTGTCTACCCTGTAATGTCGTAGCCCCATACCCTTGTTGTTGCGATCCAAGCTCCCCACACCACTCTTCCCCAGCTGTTATCTGCCAGCCAGCATACCGAACAAAGTGAGGATCATATATATTATATTATTATAATTATGATATACTATTCAGGATATTTTTGTCCATTTTTTCACTGTAGATTGTAGTAATGTTTTTTATTTCTAGATGTTAAAACAATTTAAATCTGAAAAAAAATATTTAAAGAATAAAAATGATAAATAAGTGTGAAAGTCTAATGTATTTTTTTATCCTCATCAGGTTCGTCCTTTTCCTTTGGCTGCATCACATCTTCTGGTCTCACTTGCATCAAATGCAAGCAGACATGTGTTTTACCATGATATGATGTTGCTTTCCAGTGTGAATGTAATTACCTAGCAGCAGCTGTGCCAGATTTGACATTCTCACAGCAGTGCCCATCTTCTGGGATGTGCTGCCATGTGCTACAGTATGCAGTGTCCCTTCGCAGAAGATCGTAATTGTCATGCAATGACTGGTATGGATGATAACACCAAATTCATCTTGAGTACTGCAGACAGAAGTGCTCTCTGCCTGTTATTTTCATTTAAGAATCTCCATGGTTACTCACAGAGGTGACATGTTTTAAATTAAGGGAGGGGGAGACAACCTGTAATGAGAGACTAGAGTGATTTGTGGATTGTTTAAAACACTTTTTCATGTGCAAAAGTTACATAGCACACAGTCATGGGGTTATTGTGAATAATGAATTGTAAGGGATATGGAAGGAAATGGTCTCTGTCCTATTCTAAACTTTTAAGCTTGATATATGTGTAAATATTTAAAGCTTCAGTTCATTCCTCACAGAAAAGACATTGCATCTCCATTACAAAGCTCACTGGTTAATTCTGTGTAGGAAAATAATCTCAATTTGTTGTGAGAATTGTGCAAAATATGTAATAACTCCAAGTACAAAATTTGGATTTTTTAAAATGTTAGATCCAGTTGTTCGTAGTTATCACCATTTTTCAATCATCTGATTCAAAAAATCAAACATATTTGTGCCACCTCGACACGTTATCATCACACACCTTTAGACTTGTCTTTAGATTAACTTTGAAGTACATTAGCAGTTAATTTAAAATACTTGCAATACATTTCAGGTGTGAGGAGCGATAAGCTACACAGGCTGTTAAAAACACACACCCAGTCTGCAGGTGTGAGAACACGGTACTGAGGATGATACTCAGATCTAAGAAAGAGGAAGCAAAAGGAGACTGGAGAAAACTGCATAACGAGGAGCTTCACGATTTGTGCTTATTTGCAGATATTACTGGAGTAGGAAGGATGGGAGAGGCATGTGGGAGTAGCACAATATACACAGGGTTTTGGTTGGAAAACCTGAAGGAAAGAGACTTCTTGGATGATTTAGGCATAGAGGGGAGGATACTATTAAAATGGGTATCAATGCAGGATGGGAATGTGTATACTGGATTAATGTGGCTCAGGACAGAGGCAACTGGCACACAGAAACAAGGGAATGCCTTAATCCGAGAATTGTGTCCCTTGAACGTAACAACTAAGGCAGTTAGAACTTGTGTCTTTAAGTCCTTTCTACCATCAACGCGTAAATAATTCCTTTGGACAGAATATTATTCAGAATCATAGCAGTTGTTTTAGATTGCTGATCATAATGGAACGCACTGAACTGCCGGGAATAATTAAGGAAGCCCTTTTTAAAATAAATTGCCCTGTGGACAAAGAAGACATCTCCATAGTTTTTAGTGCATTGGCACTGAAGGTTTGCCAAAATGTGCCTATAACTTAGCATTGTATGTCGACATACAGCCGACCACAGTGGCCGCGCTGTCTTAAGGCGTGAGTGTGCGGCCGCTCGCTTGCTGGGATTGCGGGTTCGAATCTCGCCGGGGGCATGAATGTCTGTCTCTTGTGAGTGTTGTGTGTTGTCAGATACAGGTCTCTCCGTCGGGCTGATCACTTGTCTAGAGGAGTGTTACCGAGTGTGGTGTGTCTGAGAGTGATCGTGAAGCCTTGGTAATGAGGAAGCCCTCGCCCACTAACGGCTGTTGCGCCACTGGCGGCAGGGGGGGGGGGCGGTCCACATAAAACGGGTTTCATATGACATGCACGAATTTTAGTACAACAAACGCGCCTGAATTTTTGCGTTAGGCGTTAATCTCTAGCGTTCTTTTCTTGCTGATAGATGCCGTCCTTCTGGCTGCAGGTTAGCCACGTAATTGGACTAACTAAATCTCACTCTCTAGAAGCAAATTACACTTTGGTGTTCAGTGTTTACTAGAGTATTTATCATTCTCCTCTAAAATATTCGCCATGCACCATATCTAATCAGTTACGAAAACGAAGGCAAAGTCTGCCGAAGCGCAGTAAATGAACAAAGAACCAAACGTGGCACACCACCGCCCTTCCACCAACCGCTCACGTTGTTGTCACGTCTTCGCTAAGGTTTAGTCGCTTCTACATCCATGAACTATGTCATGAAATTGTACGAGGGCGTAGAAGTAAACCTCCATGTATTCTAATACCTGGACAGGTTTAGCGTGCTTCATGAAGTCCTTGGTATCTATCGGATACGAGGCTGGATAGGCCCCTGTGTCAGATAGAATATGACATCAAAGCAAAAAAGACGCGAGATTTTGGGCTGTCACAACGGTGTTGCTGAGAGATCCAACTGAGATGTTAACGCCGTACAGACTTGTAAATTGTTACAGGCGACACTCTTCTTGGATTGCTGGGCCCTGAAGATGAAGGCGCTACGACCTCCTAGACATCGGCACGGCGTAACATTCCCGAAAGATTGCAATCTACAAAAAGGGTCTTTTTTTTTTGTCTGGCTGTACGGCCCATGTACAGTCACGTTAGTGACCAAGGAGCACCGGAAAGAATGAAAGCCACCTCGGGCCAGGTAATGCAAAGCACTATGGATTGTGTACCGAGTAAACAGAAATGTGGGTATGTGAAAACGCCATCGGTTGGCTGAAAATAACACATTCCAGCATACAGTAAATTTTTATGAAGTGTAAAACTTACTTGCGTCGTATTTAATAATTCATATCTTACCCCACAGAAAATAATTCGTGTCTACATTACAAACCTCGTCTTTATAATGCTGTTGAATAAATAATAGCTGTTTATTGTGACAATCGTACGTAACACATACATACATATTATGAGGAAAGTGCAAAAGCAGTTGTTTACTGTCGAACGTTGTGGTATATACGGTAAAAACGAATTTTAATTGTTTAAAGATAACGGTATCTCTGTCCTGAAGTGCCGAGTCTTGAAGGCATGCAGGGAGTGTGGGAAGTAAATGCCAAGATATCCTAACCTCTCCTTCAAATAATGTATTATCGTACACGAACATTTACTTCCTTCACTACTTCTACTTGGTTATTTCGAAATCTTTGTGATTGACACAGCGGTGAAGATCCATATTGTGGTCTTCTGGGTCATGATACCGTGTAGTCTGGTAAATGGGTACGAAAATTTCGGAGGAACACGCTGCCTCCATCTTCAGGGAAGAATTTGGGTCTTCTGTACATGAAGGCAATGTGTTGTTACACGCTTACAGACTATAATAAACTCGTTGGAGCAGAGTCCTTCTTGAGAAGCTAACAGGTCCTCAACTAGTCAAGAAATTCCCGGCATTTTATGGAACCCGAATGTTCATTACTGCATTCACAAGCGCCCGCCACCTGTCCCCATCAATCCAGTCCATGCCCTCCATCCAATTTCTTGAAGATCCATCTTAATATTATCCTTCCATCTACGCCTATGTCTTCCAACTGGTTCTTTCCCTCGGGTTTACCCACCAAAACCCTGAATGCACCTTTTCTGTCCCCCATACGTGCCACATGCCCAGCCCATTTCATTCTTCTTGATTTCATCACCCGAATGATATTTGGTGAGGATTACAGATCCTGAAGTTGTTACCCTGTTACCTCGCCCCTCTTGGCCCAAATCTCCTCCTCAGCACCCGCTTATACGGTGTCATAATAAAAAAATACCACAATGTGGTTGTTTTAAGCTACTGTATCAACTACGGAAGTTATGCAACATCCACTGAGATAAGGAAGGGTGATGTGGGAAGAAAGGGTCGTGGCCTTTGAAGTGTTGTCCCGGGATATTGCTGGAGAGATTGGCGAGGCAAATGTGGAGAAACCTGACTCGGTAGCTTGTCGGAGGTCTTCGCGTTTTAAACAAGACACCTGCAGGATGCAAGTCAGACAATGATAAACCATGTGTCGACGTGCTGTTGTTGAGGTATTTAGCATTGAATACAGAGGTAGCCGTTATGAACCTACGCGTCGTTTACCCTCATATTTATGATGCCCGTGCAGTCTGGCAACTTTGCTTCCCGTTTGCCTTCTACATGGTCCAGAACATACCTACCTACGTTTATATACGTGTATAATGCTCTGTTATGTGGGCCGGGATAGCTCAGTCGGTATAGCGACTTGCTACGGGCTGGACGGTCCGGGGATCGAATCCCGGTGGAGGCGAGATTTTCCGCAGCCGTCCAGACCGGCCCTGGGGCCCACCCAGCCTCCTGTACAATGGGTACCGGGTCTCTTTCCCGGGGGTAAAGCGGCCGGGGCGTGGGGCTAGCCACCCCATCCCCTTCTGGTGCCGAGGCTCACGAAAGGGTAGAGCTATACTTCTACTCCCCCTCTTGGGCCCTCAGGGCCTGTTATAGGGTAAACCTTTACCATAATGCTCTGTTATACTGCGAATATATATTGTGTATGCATAAGCGTAAAAAGTGCCTTTGTCAGGACCAGAAAATCAACACTAATTACACAATGCGCTCTGTAACAGTGCACAGAGCATCCTGCATATATAAACACATTTTTGAAAATAAGCCGTTTCCAACCACGGCGCTTCAACAGAGGCAAAATGTGGGTGCGGTAGGGTGTCGCACTTTTTTTTTTGGCTGGCCTTCATATTTTGCAAATTCCTGATGGGTTTATTCACATTGGTAGTGGGTGCAGTGCCCCCACTTGCACCCCCCTGGCTACAGGCGAGTACGGATCTAGTAACTGTTTAATGCAGTACCTGACAAAGTCTTCATCCTCGAAACTACTTTACGTGTGAGGAAAACGTAGTTTAAAAATGTCACAAACAGAAAGCAGTATTGTCTTACCGAAACGCCACGTTGGGGGTTTTCTCTGTAACTCTTGCATTAGTTAATTAAAAAATAAGTAATATTCCATCCTTGCCATGTCGCGTTTGTAGAAAAGAAAGTTAATGCTTCATTTATATGCATATTTAGATTCATATTTCGGTTTTTATTTTAGGAAATTTTCCGAAAATCTAGGAGCCACCTCAAAATTCTAGGATCCAAAAGGGTGACATGAAGCAAATCTACAAAAATTAGGCCCCACCGTACAAAAATTTCGTCGCCTGGTCGATGTGGTGCCCAGGATTTTTGGACGTCTGGGCTACAGAATACAATTACGGGCTGTTCAGTGTGTGTGCTGATGCTGTGAGGCAGAAAGAGGATTGTTATGGAAGCGAACCGAGTTCTAATGTGCAATTCTAACGACGGCCTTTTCTGGCGGGACGTTCGCTTTTCGTCAATTAAACATTTTGTTCCAATAAACGCCAAAAACAGCTGAGAACTTCCAGTCATGGGTGCGTCTTATATCTTTTATTGTCCACTAGCAAAGAGTATTTGTGAACCGCTATTTTAACCGTTTTCTTTAAAACCGAAACCCCTCTGAGTCGTTAAACATGAGTTCCGGTACCTCCCCGCCTCCTCCCCACCCCCCCCTCCAAAGTAGAAATGAGGTACTGGTTGGAATGCAACATTACTTTTTTGGCGTGTAACTTTATTCGCTCTATCTCATGTAACTGTCATGTTAATGAATGACAGTGAGGAAGAGCTGTTTCAGTAGATAATGATTAAATTGGATATAATTCAAGTTCTATCAAAATGGCGGGGGGGGGGGGGGTTACAGCGCATAAATATGGGCTATTGCAAAGGTACCGGGAAGCATAAATTACTGCATAATGAGATAAATTATTTTATTTTTATTTCTTGAAATATACGCCGTAATTATAGATGGACTGAAATCAGAAAGGCAGGGAAGTCTTTTTACTCACTGAGTGCGATGTGTAACAATAACGTATTCTCCTGTCAAGATGGCGTGGAGTTGATTTCCCCAAAAGAATTCCATGAATTTACAAGGCATGAAAGCTTCCGGTGTTTTTGTACGGCGAGGCTGACATTCGATTTGAATCGTATGCAAAGCATGGGTTATTTCGGACCTGATACGAATAAAAATTATATTCTATTGACTGGCAACCGTAATTTTAGACCAACGCAAATTTTCATCAAAATATGTTAGATAGTCTTGAATACGTAATATTAGAACGGACGGTCAGAAATGATTCCAGGACATCCCCGTTACGCGTTCATTTCATGCACAATGTGCTGAGAATGCATGATATGACAGTATGTATTTTGACGCGTATAACGAAAGTTTGATGGAGTTGTAGCTGTTGCCGTCGCCTGCATTCGGGCCGGCAGCATTGCATATTTGTGTGCGGTTTTCCTTGTGGAAGGTCAACTGCGAGCCACCCAACCGTGTTGGCTGTTCCTCTTACATGTTGTGCTGAGCGCATGGAGGCCAAGACAAGAACGTAGTTTGTGCCGTGTTGGTGTCCAGAATAGAAGGGTGGTGCTAAATAACAATTAGAAAGGTAAGAATATTTATTAGTTTTAAAGCCAAACGTAGACCCTATTGATCCTGAATATCTTAGCATACGAGGTGTGTGTATATAATGTGTTAGTAAGAGGAACGTTTATACTTCACGAATTTCAACAAGGAAAAGTATGCTATGAAATTGTCATACGTTTGTTTGTAGTAGTAGTAGTTCCGTGTTTCTTGTTCTTGCTAGCAATCTGATGAAATTAGGGTTAATCAAAGCCACTCTAAAACACATAACCTCCAAACCTATGATTTAGATTTGTAGAGGTTATAAAACTAAAGGCTGATAGGCGTATTCTAACCCATTTAACCGCCATCTCCTACGTCGTACGACGTTCGCATCACTTCTCATTTACCCAGGGGAGAACAATAAAAGGACAGTTTGTGTACAGGTCAGATACAACAAAAGAACAGTTCGTGTACAAGTCAGATCCAGCAAACTTCTAATTGTGAGCCTATTCATACACTTACAATGCTATGAAAGAGGTTAAGTAGGTATCAGGTGTGGTGTACTGTAATTTCATTATTATTTCTGGTGAATAGAGTACAGTTACACGTGTAGAAGCTGTGGAATGTTGAAAGAAGAGAGGTGTTTTTGAAATAAGTTACCGTTATTTTTTTGCCAGTCATGTCATTTTCATCTTGTAATATCCCTCAGACACTGGCCCCAATATTTACTGATCACAAGACTCCATAAAACGGGAGGGTAGTGAAATAAGGAGATTGAATTACAGTTCAGTATTAATGAAACTATACACCTTCCAAACGTCAGGATGTGAAGCCAGGCCGGGGATCCAAAATTTGGACTAGTTTGCACTGATTGAAGGTAACAAAGAAATCAAATCCCTCAGTAAATATTCCTCCTGTACACTGCATCTAAAATTACACCAAGGAACCTTTGAAATGGTAGTAAATCCAGAGCGAAGAAATTGATTTGTAAAACGTTTTTATGTGGTGAAACCATCAGACATGAACACCTGATTTGAAGAAACTAATAACAATGAAATTTGTTTATATGGTTAGATATCTGCAAATGAAATGTAAAACTGTGTGTAGATGTGTAGAAGTTAATACAAAAAAGTGTTGAGGCAAATGCAAGATACCACAAGGCTACAACTACGTGTCACTGGGTGAAGGGTGAGGTATTGAGCTACTAACTGCATGGAGAAGAGGCTGTCTTGAGAAGCTAACAGTTTCTCAGCTAGTCAAGAAATTCTCCGCATTTTATGGAACCCGGAGATTCATTACCGCATGCAGAAGAGCCCGCCATTTGTCCATATCCTGAACCAGCTCAATCCAGTACATGCACCCATCCCATTTCTTGAAGATCCATTTTAATATTATCCTCCCATCTGCGCCTGGGTCTCCCAAGTAGTCGCCTTCCTGTAGGTCTCCCTACCAAAATCCTGTATGCATCTCTTCTGTCCCCTATACGTGCCACATGCTCAGCCCATTTCATTCTCGATTTGATCACCCTAATAATATTTGGTGATGAGTACAAATCATGAAGTTGGTATTAAGGTACCATGTGCTTAATGAAGTTGGTATTAAGGTACCCCGTGCGTAATGAAGTTGGTATTAGGGTACCCTGTGCTTAATTAAGTCGGTATTAAGGTACACTGTGCTTAATGAAGTTGGTATTAAGGTACCCTGTGCTTAATTATCACCTGAAGACGTGGGCGGGGGAGGTACAGATTTCGAACTTTAACACTGATCCCCGTCCGTAAACAATCCGTCTTATGTAACTTACCACATGTTAAAGAAAATGTTGTGTACGACTTCCTTGAACTATCAGTCATTGCTTGGTACGTGGTTACCGTATTATGAAAATCTGTTTCAAGTTGAAAGATGATCAAACGAAGAACAATGAGCTGGGCGCGACATGTGGTACAGATCGGGGAGAGGAGAGGCGTGTACGAGGTTTTGGTGGGGAAACCTGAGGGGATAAATGCCACTGGGAAGGTGTAGGCCGAGATGGCAGGATAATATTAGAATGGATCTCAAATCGGGTGGGACGGAGTGGACTGGATCCGGCTCAGGATGGGGACAAGTCGCGGCCTTTGTGAACGTCGGAATGAACTCTCAGTTTCCATAATGTGAGGGGAATTTATTGACTCGGTGAGGAATTAAGCTCTTCAAGAATGACTGTGCCCCATGGAGTTAGTTAGTTAGTTAGTTAGTTAGTTAGTTAGTTAGTTGACGTCCTTCTGCGGGAATTGCCGATACTGTGCACCCGATCGTCCTTCGTGTGTACTGTTTTTATGTGCGTTGTCTTTCAAACTTCCCCACTGATAATAACCATATGGCTTCAGATTGAGTGAAGGACTGGTGACCGACGCCCATAAATGTTACGTAAGGCGGCCATTGAATCATTGGCTGTATACATCGTCTTGCTGGAATAACTCTTGTTGCTTCTGGTCATCATTTTAAGTTCTCATAAATGATGCAGGTATTTGTCTAGAACATTATCAGGTAATTTGAGTACTCGTGTGACCTTATAAGTAAAACCTGTAAAATAAATTACCTATGGATCAAGGATGGAAAGAATAAAAAGTGGACATATAAAGGAGATAACGGGAGTAAAAGGGAAGCCGAACATCATAGAGATCATACAGACGAAAAGACTACAATGGTGTGGCCACGTCAAAAGGATGCCAGAGGAAAGAACACCAAAATTAATTAGGAAAAGAGGACGCCCAAGGAAGACTTCGATAGAAGGAGTGCAAGCAGCCATGACAGCAAGAAATGTGGAGCCAGATCTGTGGAGAAACAGGGAGGAATGGCGTTTGGTTTCCGGATGACGGCGATAGATAGATAGATAGATAGATAGGTAGATAGATAGATAGATAGATAGATAGATAGATAGATAGATAGATAGATGGACTGACGGACGGACGGACGGACAGACAGACAGACAGACAGACAGACCGACCGACCGACCGACCGACCAATGGATCCACTTCACCCTGCTACACAGATCTACACAACCAGTATCAAAACCGTACTCTCGCAACACAGATTTCCCCTTGAAGTTATTGCAGAACTGTAAATTAGTACTGTGGCGTCAAACGAAGCGGTTGTGTGGGTATGTTTACAGGTGGCTTCGATACTCCGGTTACCCGGAACAACTGTTTTGTAGATATTTGTGGAGATACTTCTAACGGCCCTGGGGCGACTCAGCCTCTAACAGAAATGAGTACCAGGAATATTTCCTGGGAAGGTAAAGGCGGCCGGTGCGTAGGGCTGACAACCTTTCGACCTTCATGTACCGATTGTCTTGAAATGTGGGAGCCTGAACCTTCTGGAACCCACAGGGCCTGCCCAGGCCTGTAACGGGATTGCTTTACTTCTAAACGCGCTGTGGTATCATTTGCTGTTGCTGTCGAAAGAGCGGCGTGTTTGCATTGGCTTTCTATGTTATCACAGAATCAGCTCCTGAAAATTTGTTAACTTCTAAATTTCTATAGGATTTCTTTCTGATACAGGTGTCAACATTTAACACGCGCTGTGTTGCACTGTCCTTCATATTCACAGCAAGATTTGTTTCTGTTGCACGCCGTTTACCAACGTAGACTGTTGTGAACTGTTGAAGTATGTGGATAAGCCCTGAGGTGGTGCTATGTAAGGGAACGCGCTGCGGTTTAATTACCGAAGTACACAGCCTGATGACCTAGCCAATAGCGTGGGTTCCACACTGAAATGGACGCTTGGTATAAACGCACGCGTTCTGGCGTTGGGGCTGATGGCAGTGAGTGGTTTAGCTTCTCACTATGGCGTCCTTATCCTCAAGACGTGAGCTGTCGGTACGCAGTGACTAGGTCGGATGGGACCCAGATTCGGTCCGGACGCTGTGGGGAGTAGGAAATCTGTTGCCCGTGTTGGGAGTCGAACTCTGACGCCTGGGTTGGCCAGCCCGTAACTCGGTCGCTGTAGCTCCGCCCCCTTAATACGGCGTTGCCTTTGTTGTTGCTGCTTTCCCTGCTGGGCGTAATATACAAATTCTGAATTGATCACCGAGTAAAGTTAATTAGATTACCACAACCGTAATTGGACGTTCTGTGTTCGAATTTCTGCTGGAGCATAGAGGGAGTTTTTTTTGTAAGTACCTATGAAAGTATCGGGGGTATTAGTGGGTCATCATTTTATTTGACTAATGTCGTGTGTTACTTCCCGCCGCTATTCCAAAGCGCGTATGGGACAGCCACGCGGCGGTTACAGTTTATATACGATAAGCGAGGGACGGTACGCGACAAACGATGTTGGTCAGATAAAATAATGCCCATGTATAAACATATAGGTCACGACCGCTCAGTTTCATTTAGTGTTCTGTTCATCCGTTGTTACACCGGGTAGTTTGGTAGGTGGGTACCGGCATTTTACCCTGAAGGTGGTGGATGTTCCCCAGAACAGTTGGTACTCGCCTTCCAGCGTACACAGTGCCATCCCAGAAGACCAAATTATGAATTCAGAGTCGGTTTTGGAACTGCAGTTATTGGTGATGAATGGTTTGAGGGCCACGGTTAGAATAGAACGATATATAATGGGTTCGAACCCTTAAAGGCCCGATGTACGTAGGCCTTTTTAACAGCCCCTTTGTGCCCCCTAAAATACAGATGTTTTCTTAGAGTGTTGTGACTCAATATAAGGCCACAAACCCACCAAGTTATACATAACAGAAAAATATATCAAGTCCCCGTTCCGACCCAGTAAATATATGGGTCGAACCCTCCCATTTAAAATACCTTTAGGTTTCCCATATGGAGCCCCTGTAAAAAGAAATGCTCAGTTTCCAGAGCGAGGGCCCCGGTTACTTTGTTCTAAATTCCCGCATGTAAAGTAAGAAATGCGTCTTACGAAATGTGATACGCAGTTGCGCGCGTGTATCAGATCAGCGGCGTTGCTAGACGTGGCGTGCTGCCAAGGGCTCCAAATGTGGGTCACCTGATTGTCGGATCAATGCTCTGAACGCTGTGTATCGTCAGGGCGTGGGCTTTCGTTGGGGTATTGATTCGGCATAATACGACATGAAACGTTTCAGTCAGTCCAACCAACTTTGTCGACAAATAGTTGTTGAAAAGTCTCGCATTGTTAAGTTTCACCGTTCGGAAAGATTGCACATTAGGGTAATTCTACAGTGGTGTCAGTTGAAAACCGAATCCAGACGCACGGCATGCTTAATGGTCGTACATTTCCTCATGTAATACGTGTTACATTTAAGTCAGTACAACCACCTTTGACGACAGGGCAATTATGGAAAGTCTGGTATTGATTAACCCTTTAAAGACGAAGCGTATCTTTTATATAAGGATTCGATGCGTACCGCGCTGTAAACACTCTACACTTCGGTTATAAAAACCAGTCTCTTAATGTTTTATAAGGCAAAAGTTGCTGTTTGTTCTGAGATCCGTACAAAACACATAAACGCAATGTGGGCACCACGTAGAATTTTTTAATGTTAAGCCTGGTGGTATGTAAAGTTATCGCTAGGCCTTAAAAGGTTAATTTTAAGGTTCCGAAAGATTACACGTACCGCAGTACGAATACAGACGGACCCGGTTATAACGACATCCGTTTACGCGACACCTCGTCTATAGCGTCATATATTCTGTGGTACGAGTTAATTCCTCACTGTTAACTGTAACATTACCCTCGTCGGTTATAACAACACTCGTTTATAACGACACAGAATATTTAGTCCCTTGTACTTGCAAACACGTGTTGTAACGTGTTACCACACAAACTTACTGAGGGATGTTACAGGCTGTCATTTTGATACTGTAGCCAGTTCCTTCGGCAGCTACTTTGTACGCACGCATACGCACACCACGAAGTACAGTTGCGTGATTTGAGGTTCTTAGAGCTGTGTTTGATTTTACTTGGCCTGCTGTACCCGGAAGATGGAGGCGCTACCATCCTTCGAAACGTTGGTAAGTGTTTACCACTTGACACTGTGCTAAGATCCCAGAAGAGTCGTCTTTGTCTAAAGTAAAGTAGGCTCTGTGCGTGCCGTGAAGGCATATGGAAGATTGGAGTTAATAGTTCGGAGTTCCGGCTGCACTCGTTCTTACCCCCAGCACCTCATGGATGTGATTAGCTTCACCCTCCGGCCCCCCCCCCCCCACCTTCCCTAAAATTTATCGGTAAGAGGTTAGATGTGTTTCGAACTCAGTGGAATTTGCAGCGTAACAGAATTTGTACCTTTAAGGGCTGTTAGCCTGAAGCTGGAAAACTACCCCTAGTCGGCTGTCCACAAATGATTAGTCAGCAGTTCGTATTCGCAGGAACTCTATAGCTGATAGCGGTCTCCAGCTGCAGTCATATGAATTTCCAAGCTATTTACGTTGAATGGCGCCAGGTTGTTCCCAGCCCAGACATTTGCATAACCGGCATGTTGGCGTCACTGACGAACAGAAGGAAATATTTGAATTTTGTAAGACCCCGAATGGCATAGTGATTTGCAGAGTCTGACGGGGCGCATTAATGTTTATCCTGCTGATAGTTGTGTTATAATCAGTACGTAGATACGCATAATGTCAAAGAGCTGTTTCTTCGGACTCCCAAATTGAGTGTCGTTTTGTTCTTTCGCGGCTTATTTTCCAACGCCCTGGGTGTGTCACGTTTTAGGTTGGTAAAGTGTAGTCGACGTAGTGACTAGACTACGGGCTGGACGATCCGGGGTTCGAATTCCGGCAGGGGCAAGAGATTTCACGTTTCTCCGAAACGTCCAGGCGGGCTCTTGGGGCCCATGCAGCCTCCAGTTTGATGGGCATCGGGGTTATTTCCCGGTGGTAAAGCAGCTGGGGCGTCACAGTGACCAGTTACCTCCGTGTAGTGTCTGGGTTAAAAATGAGTGGAGCTCTACCTCTGCTTCCCAACGTGCCTTCATGGCGTGAACAGGAAAAACTTTGCATTTTACCTTTGACATCGGTGGTTTATCGGTTCGTGAATGATGAATTGGAAGTGATGTGAGAGGAAGGGGTAATGGCATAGTCGAGGTGTTATACCGGAACTGGAGCGACTTTGGAAAATCACGAACCTCGTAGAAGATTCTTTTCTTCGGGAATGTGACGTCATATCGTTGGGTAAATAGTTCCGGAAGTTCTGAGGAATGGCGGTGCCGTCATATTCAGGGTTAGGCAGTACAGGAAGACGTTAGGGGGGGGTGACTTCATCCTGAAAATGGAGGCAATACGATCTTTCGAAACGTCGGCAAATATTTACCCGACGATAGTGTAACATCCTAGAAGATTCGAATCTGAAACTTCTTGGACTGCTTGACCCTGAAGCCCCGCCTTGTAATGAAGCAGTGTTGTCCGCAAAAGATAAGTTGAATGCAGGAGTGTGTTAACCTTTTAAAGCCTAGCGGTAACTTTACATACCACCAGGTTTAACATTAAAAAATTCTACGTGGTGCCCACATTGCGTTTATGTGTTTTGTACGGATCTCAGAACAAACAGCAACTTTTGTCTTATAAAACATTAAGAGACTGGTTTTTATAACCGAAGTGGAGAGTGTTTACAGCGCGGTACGCACTGAGTCCTTATATAAAACAGATACGCTTCGTCTTTAAAGGGTTAACCTTTTAAAGCCTAGCGGTAACTTTACGTACCACCAGGTTTAACATTAAAAAATTCTACGTGGTGCCCACATTGCGTTTATGTGTTTTGTACGGATCTCAGAACAAACAGCAACTTTTGTCTTATAAAACATTAAGAGACTGGTTTTTATAACCGAAGTGGAGAGTGTTTACAGCGCGGTACGCACTGAGTCCTTATATAAAACAGATACGCTTCGTCTTTAAAGGGTTAATACGTTCGAGCCTTCATCGGTCCTGATACCCTTAGGCCATCTTAGCACGCCCTTTGTGCTCCTTAAACCAAATTCTGAGTCATGGGGGCCCTGTCCCTTTAATAAAGCTCCAGAGTGCCCTCAGGCTCATATTTCTAATATTCTGTGGGTGAGAAAACCCCAGGTTATGATGTCTGTGATCAAAGCTTCACACACACACAAAACATGAGCTGACGTTTTATTCTCTGCCACGCACTCCTACACAAAGGACTCTCGGCGAGCCTTGTTATGTAGTGATGTCTATTCAAAGTGTTATGACCATTTAACCCTTTAGAGACGAAGGTTATCTGTTTTATATAAGGACTCAGTGCGTACCGCGCTGTAAACACTCTCCACTTCGGTTATAAAAACCAGTCTCTTAATGTTTTATATGGCAAAAGTTGCTGTTTGTTCTGAGATCCGTACAAAACACATAAACGCAATGTGGGCACCACGTAGAATTTTTTAGTGTTAAACCTGGTCGTATGTAAAGTTACCGCTAGGCTTTAAAAGGTTAAAGGGCAATAACCTAGTCTTAGCAGCGAGGCTAGGACCCGAGATAAATCCTCGAGCCTACCCCTGAGTGCTGGTAAGGCCCCACAAAAGGTAGAAAAATAAACGTGTAGAACAGGCATGCCTGTCCTTATGTAACTATGTACAGGCAGACCGAAAAGTCCCTATACACTTTTTGGAAGTAGGGCATACTTAAAAGTGGAAGCCACAGTGCGGGTACAATACGTTACGGTTGAGATAAACGTTGAAAGTGCCCCCCACCGGCATGTGACAGGTCACGTATGTCAGCTAAAGTAGGGTTACCATATATTCATCACAGGGAAAGAGGACATTTCCCACTTACCGACCATAAAAATAAAAAAGAGAACATTTCAGCCGCAAAGGGGGTGTCCAAATTTTGGACGAAAGAGAGGACTCCACGTGGGCTCGAAGATATAGAGCATCCTTGATCGCAAGAGACACCAAAGTTCCTGGTTTACGTACCAAGCATTAGGCTTCGCGCTGGTAGTGACCATTTCGGAAACAGGAATACTTGCTTTCCAGTTCGTCGGTGAGTTTACAGTATCTTTTCCCCATGTAAGAACGCGATAAAAGCGACACACGAACTAAACAGCTCGCAACACGTCGTCCATTGTACTGTTCACAGTGCGCACCGAACGCCCGGAATCGGGCTGTGCGAGCATGCATTCGGAACAGCCGGAAGTGTCTGTGGAAATAAGTTCTGAAGTTGAAACGTTGCCTACGAGAATTACGAAATGTAACGTACGTAACGACCACCGAAAAATTGAGTGTGACTACCGACAAAGGCAAAAAAAAAAAATCCCCGGACATTTTTGTAAAACTAAAAAATCCCGCTGGACACAATTCTGACGCCTGAAAAAGAGGACATGTCTGGGAAACTCCTGACGTATGGTAATCCTAGCTAAAGTGTTTTATGTTTGGGACTTCCCCGCTTTAGAACACGGTGCAGTCCCCTTTTTTTTGTTTTTTTGTTTTTTTTTTTTTCAGGCGCACGCGGGGACTTGCTGCTTACGGGCTGCACTAGGGCTGAGTCTGTTGCTATTCCTTCCCCCTCCTATAGTAAGACGCAGTTCCGGATACCTGCGACATATGGCAGTAATAATTAAAAACAGCCTGTCGTTATGCAACAGTTGCCATGCTTTCGGTCGGTGCTGCAGACTCGGCACCGTTTGCTGATAAAAATTCTCTCTTTGTAGAGGCATTTAGCAAGCTCTTCTTTCAAGAACTTGACACCTTCCAGCTTGCATATTCTCTGCAGCTCTGATTACGTATTATCTCTGGGTTTGTAAGAGTGAGAATGGGTGAACGGGAAGGTCATCTGTGGAGAATGTAGCTAAAGACGCGAAGTGTCAGTTTTTTCCCCCATTGAAATTTCGGCGGGTTTATATTAACGTCAGTGGGCCGGGATAGCCCAGTCGGTATAGCAACTCGCTAACGGGCTGGATGGGCCGGGGATCGAATTCCGTTGAGGGCGATATTTTCCGGACCCGTCCAGACCGGCTGTGGGGCCCACCCAGCCTCCTGTACAATGGGTACGGAGGTAATTTCCCGGGGGTAAAGCGGTCGGGGCGTGGTGTTGACCATCCGTACCCATATAGTGCCGAGGTTAAAGAAAGAGGAGAGCTATACCGGTACTGCTCCTGTGGGCCTTCACGGCTTCTTCTAGGGTGAACTTTGTACTAGTGTCCAGTAACTGGAACGTATAATTAGGTGTGACGTTTGTCTAATTGAAAGTTATTCCGGTATTATTAATTAACCTTTTAAAGCCTAGCGGTAACTTTACATACGACCAGGTTTAACATTAAAAAATTCTACGTGGTGTCCACACTGCGTTTATGTGTTTTGTACGGATCTCAGAACAAACAGCAACTTTTGCCTTATAAAACATTAAGAGATTGGTTTTTATAACCGAAGTGGAGAGTGTTTACAGCGCGGTACGCACTGAGTCCTTATATAAAACAGATACGCTTTGTCTTTAAAGCGTTAATTTATAGAACGACGCGTACATTACACTGTCGACTGGAAGTGTTTGAGGACGCGCTGTCTACAGCAGCAACCAATCCTGGCTCCAAAACTCCATCCCAGTATTCATTTGGAAGGTTCTGAGGAAAACACGAAAGCCCGTGAGGGTTGCGGAGCTCCCCTCTGAACTTTGAGCCCGAAACGCTCCGAATCCGAAACCACGAAAGGTGACTTAAGCGGTAATATTTTGGGAAGTGCCGGGTTCGAATCTAGGTGGGGAAGTCGACTGCCTTGACAGGTTTTCGTCACTCCTTCCACGTGAAAGGGGTAATGCTGCCGTGAAGTAGACCAGGGCTGTTACTTCCACATCCTTCCCCTGGTCCTTCAGCTTCGCCGAAAGCGATTGTCTTGTACGATTCGACGATAAATAACACTTTGCAGTGGATACAGCGTATATAACGACGATAGTTCCAACCACGAACTAGGGCGGTAACCACGTAATCACGACTTCGAATGGTAAGATGTGAATTATGGACTCGAAATAAGGCCTTCACTTTTCTGGGATGTTACGTGGCGTAGATTAGTGGTTATTTGCCGACGTTTCGGGACAACCTATCGGTCCCGTCTACGAATCTACGCTGCGTAACATCCCAGAACAGCGAAGATCGCATTTACGCAACCGCGGAAGCCTGAAATCACGACACTAAAAAACGTTACGAAGAGCCATTTGCCTGTTACAAGAGACTAACCTAGTACAGTCTAACCCGGTTATAACGACATCGGTTTATACAACACCTCATCTATAGCGTCAGATATTCTGTGGTACCAATTAATTCCTCGCTGTTAACCGTACCATAACACTACTCGGTTATAAAGACGCGTTCACAACACAAAGTATTGAGTCCCTTTCGTGACGTTATAACCGAGTTAGGCTGTACTTGCATAGAGAAAATTTAGAAAGAACACCGGGGAAGACGGAGGTTGCCGACGTCTGGGTTGTGAGCAGGGCTGTGGAGACGGTACACAAAAGCTCCGACTCCGACTCCTCGATTTTTAAAACTCTGACTCAGACTCCTTCATAAAAGCTCAATATGTATTAACCGTTTAAAGCCTAGCGGTAACTTTACGTAGCACCAGGTTTAACATTCAGTAATTCTCCATAGCGCTCAAATCGCGTTTATGCGTGTTGTACATATCTCGGAACAAACTGCAACTTTTGCCGTAAACATCAGCAACTCATTCGTTTTTTATAACCGAGGTTGAAAGTGTTTACTGCGCGGTACGCACAGAGTCTTTATATAAAGCAGATTACTTTTCGTCTTTAAAGGGTTAATAATGGTAAACCTGTACGACATTTCATCGCCACCACGTGAATCATCAGGCTACTTTCTAGACTTATAACCTATATTTAAGTATAAGTCTAACGGTTACTGTAGCTATCAGGGCTCTGGAGTTGGAGTATCTAGTTAAGATTTTAGGCTGAGGTCGGAGTCTGAGTCGGTACATTTTTACCAAGTCCGACTGCACCTAAAATTCTTTCCGACTCCGCAGCCCTGGTTGTGAGCCCTCAGGAATGCAAGACGTTGAACTGTGATATTTGTACGTGGTGTTGTGAGGGGATAGGGGGGGCATATCAGACCCCCTCCCAAAGGACCTGGAGTAATCGAATGCCCTTACTTTCGTACCGAATTACAGCCCTTTTCGAGCACGACATTGCAACATTATCGCTGTGGGTTAATGTGATATCAGTTGAGTGTTACGTAACTCAGAACATGAACGATCATTGGATGTGTGAGTGGTGCAGAAGAGGAAACGCCCGTTTGTTGTGTTGGGAATACCTAATAGGAAGGTCAGGTTCAGCATAGTGGCGGGGGCATGTGGGGATGCCCCTTCAAAATACGTGTACAGATTGGTGAAAGTGTGACGGCAGTACGTGGAAGGTGGCGTGTATTGTAGAGTAGTCAGTTTCTAACTGTAACAGGTGTTTTGTGCTTCAAGAGTACCCAGGATGTGAAAGGTAAAATGGCAGAGTTATCCCTTGCCGTAGGTTTACGCATTCTCACCTAGCTTCACTCTGTAGCCGTTTTGCGAGTGGAAAAAAGAACCCACAACGTTGGCTGGATAGCATGCTGGCCAGGGTTTCAGAGGCGACATTGACGCGGTAGAGACGCCAAAAATGTTAGGCTCTGCTTACCGCTGTACGTCAGCTCGTAGGCCAGTTGCAATACCGACTGAAAGCAAAATGCTGAGGTGAATATTGTGACACAAGAGGGAGGAAGTAAGAGGAAGTTGGAGAAAAGTGTGTAAGGAATGGATTCAGAGTTTGTTCTGCGTGCCGTGTGTTTGAAGTGACTGAATGAGGTGGGGGAAACGAGTCAAACATTTGTTTTGGGAAACCCGAAAGGAATAGGCATTGTGGGGGACCTTGGTCTGGAGGGTTGGTGTCTTTCAGTTTGGACGGAATAGGTTATTGCGTGTATATCACAGGTGTATTCTCTGAAGTTCTTCATACGTCATTGGCGTAATCCTTTTATTGCAGGTGGAATGTTATAAAGCAGGTAAGCAGTACCGGTGAGTGTATGGCAGTGTCAGTTGCACAGATTAAATATAACGTAGCATTTTGTTGGAATAAAACTTTTTATCTGTTTGCACCTTATGCTGATAAAAGAGTACTGAACCCACATATTCGCTTTCGCGTGAAGTCATAGACCGTGCTGTGAAAGCTGAAACCAAACTGCATATAGCCAGGCCGTGTTATTAACCTTTTAAAGCCTAGCGGTAACTTTACGTACCACCAGGTTTAACATAAAAAAATTCTACGTGGTGCCCACATTGCGTTTATGTGTTTTGTACGGATCTCAGAACAAACAGTAACTTTTGTCTTATAAAACATTAAGAGATTGGTTTTTATAACCGAAGTGGAGAGTGTTTACAGCGCGGTACGCACTGAGTCCTTATATAAAACAGATACGCTCCGTCTTTAAAGGGTTAATAAGGACTGCAGTAGCAAATTCAAGTGAACTGCTTTCATTGATAGCGTCGTTTGTATGTGTAGACGGACGGACAAGTAACTGACATGGTGAAACAAATAGCGTAGAGGAATTTTTGTGGAGTGAGTATAATGGGGGATAAATTAGCCACTCATTGACCTTTGTGTTACAAGAAGGTGAAATATATGTTACCTCCACATTTCCATGGGTCTGTTTCGTAGGAGGGAACTGCTGGTACGCATTTAGATCTGTTCTGAACGCAGGAGGTAAGGAGGAGACTTGTGGGTTCATGACCGGCATCGAACTTCTGTTTTCCAGTCCATTTCATTTGATATCCTCCAAAACTATAGGAAAGCATAAAAGGTAAAGTTGTCTCTGTCGACGCCATGAAGGTATATAGGAGGAGCAGAGGTGTAGCTCCACTGATTCTTAACCTTAGCTCTAAGTGGAGGTGAGTGGTGAACTTCATGCACCTGCCTCTTTACCCCCGGGAAAGAACCACAGTACCCATTGGATAGGAGGCCAGGTGGGCCCCAGTGCCCATCTGGACTTCTTGGACAAGAGGAAATATCTTACCCCTACCGGGATCGGAATTGTGCAGAGCATAAAATGTGTGTTCAGTTTTCAGAATCAACTTATGTTTGAAATATTTTTCTCTCCTGTAAAAATTAACCCTTTAAAGACGAAGCGTATCTGTTTTATATAAGGACTCAGTGCGTACCGCGCTGTAAACACTCCACTTCGGTTTTAAAAACCAATCTCTTAATGTTTTATAAGGCAAAAGTTGCTGTTTGTTCTGAGATCCGTACAAAACACATAAACGCAATGTGGGTACCATGTAGAATTTTTTTATATTAAACCTGGTGGTATGTAAAGTTACCGCTAGGCTTTAAAAGGTTAAACCAGATACGCTTTATTTCCACTCAGAAACACTGTACGTACTGATTATTGCTGAACATTTTTAACAAAAATTGGAATGTGTCGATACGTTTTAGTGAAATTCCCCAGTATTGGAAGTGGAGGGAGGTGTGTTTTATTTTGTCAGTTCTCATGATTATGAGACGTGGGTGGTAGATGAATGAAATATGAGTATGGAGCCATGGTGGAATGTTACTGGCAGGAGAAAGCAGACGTATCGCAAAAAATATCTTATTGTCACTTTGTTAACCACAAAATTTACTTAGATTGGCCTGAGATCTAACCTGGACTTGAGCCATGGCACGGCCTTCAAATTTGATGAAAATCACTTCAGAGATTGTTGAAATACACACGGACAGCTAGACCAACACAAAGACACGACAAAGCTAATGATGTCTTTTTTTCATCTCATGGCTGTGAACGTGCCTGGAATGTTATTGGGGGAAAAATGTACTGGCGTATTACGTAGTGACGTTACGCTTCGGGGATTTCTAGGCACCAGCAGTGATGGTGCTGTATTCAAACATAAAGTGGTTTTTCTCCGGAAACGGCATTTTTTGTGTACCTGCACTAGACTGCAGGAAAGTCCTGTCATTTGGCAGTCCCTTTGTGAGACGCAAGTTTTTGTGAGACAGCAGTGCACGCAGTATGGAATTACTCAATAATAATAATAATAATAATAATAATCAGGAATAATAATTTATTATATATGTATAATATGTAGTATGTAATATTAAATATATATGTAATATGTATTAGTATATATAATATAATAATAATAATAATATAATCGGTTAGTAACTCGGCTATGGACTGGACGGTCCGGAGTTCGAAAAGATTTAAGGCATTCTCAAATGTCTTCGTAGGGAATAAGTTCTCAGTTCAAAAAATGGACACAGGACACTATATATTTTATATACGTACAGGTGTAGAGTTTAAAATTTTTGCTTTTCTGATTAGCCTAAAGGTAGCGTGTTGTAGTCGAAACATGTTGCTAGAATGTTCGACAAATCACTTGATTAGCAATGAGAGTTGTTGTTGCCGATCCCAGTGGCCGCGCGGTCTAAGGGATGGGTCTGCGGATTCAAATCCTACTGGGGGCATGGATGTTTGTCTCTTGTGAGTGTTGTATGTTGTCAGGTAGAGGTCTCTGCGACGGGCTGATCCCCCGTCCAGAGGAGTCCTACCGATTTTGTGTGTGTGTGTGTGTGTGTGTGTGTGTGAGCGAGCGAGAGAGAGAGAGAGATCATGGGGCCTCGATAGTAAGGAGGATCTGGCAGACTAGGGGCTGTTGCGCCAGGGGGTAGGGAAAGAGTTGTTGTTTAAGTACAGTGTATCATTACAGACAGCACAACGGCATGCCAAAATCTGGTATATGTAACGTTTCGGGTATAGTTTTAACCCACACTGACCATACATGTTTATGGTTTCTGTCAAAGGGTGTTTTCTTGAGTCCATGCGCGTTCCCGACGTTTCCAAGGTCTTATCCACGTATAGATCACTAAATTTCACGCAAGCGCGTACATAAGACGGCCTGGAAGTACTGTATTATGTGTGAACCAGGATGGGACGAGATATAACCATGAAGAACCTGAAGGCATTGCCAGTTGCACTTGAAATACGTACGTTAACCGGGATTTTGATTAAATGTTACAGAAGGAAGTGGATTGGTGTTTGTGTGGGGGTGAAGACGGACGCATACAGGGTTGTGGTGGGGGAAACCTGAAGAAAAGAAACAACTTGGAAGATGTAAGTGTAGGTAGGAGGATAATATTAAAATATATGTGAAGGAAATAGGAAGGGAGGGGGGACGTTGATTAGTGTGATGCGGCTGATAGAGGACAAGTGGTGGGCTGTTGTGATCGCGGTAATGAACCCCCTTTTTTTTTTTTTGCGGAGAAGGGCCCTGCAGCAGAAGCTGCGGACGCTCACAGCCTGAAGGCATGTTGTGCAACCGTGTGATGATGATGATGATGATGATGATGATGATGATGATGATGATGATGATGATGATGATGATGATGATGATGATGATGATGATGACACGACGATAAAGGTTGTCTGTGGTTTCATTTTTCCAAGTAATGAAGCACCGGTGGAATGAAATTGACAGGGAAAGGCCAAAGTACCCGGGGGAAAACCCTGTCTCAGTACCACTTTGTCCACCACAAATCCCAGATGGAACCTGAGAGTCCTAGGTGGGAGGCCGGCGACTAACCGCCTGAGCCATGCCATGGCCAAACATTCGGGTTCTATTTAGGAATTTGTTGATTAGTGGATGTTAGCTTCCGAAGAAGTGCAGTTCTCCATGGCGGTAGCTAGTTAATTAGATCTTTGTTGGAACATCAGTGTGATTCACGTGGGTGGTGTGGGGTGGAATTTATGGGCCGTGCTACAGTTTTAGCCATGGAATTATGTAAGATTTTAAGATAGAAAATTAATTTGCGCACGCCTGTGACGCGCGTACTTGGAACAGTTCCCAAAATATCTTCTCGAGCTATAAGCCAGACTACAGCTGCTGTCTAATCAAGAGGCCTTGGAAACAGGTGGAGGTTGAAACCCGTCGGAATGTATTTGCGTAGTGGTGGTTGGGCAGGTTCTTGACGGACGTGTGTGGCATTAACTAGAGAAGTCACTGTTCGCAGGGCTTGACAAATGCTGGGGACCAAGTCGCCATGGCGCCCGGTATGTGAGAGAGTAAATGTAGTTAAACAACAATACAGTGCCCCCCCCCCCCCCCGTCCCATGTAGCGCCATCCTTACTTAGCGCCCATGAAAGTCTTTGAACAGAAATTCCTTGGTGTGCGGTATTTAGATTGACAGCGACCCACGACATTCCATAAACAATTGTGCCGCTGTATATCGGGGTTTGACTGCATTTTAAAGGATCCAAGTCTTCTGCGATATTACACCATGTGGACTGGTAGACACGTACCGACGTTTCGAAGCAGCATAGTTTCTTGAGGCATCCCAGTAGGAGTGTTCTTGAGATCTGCGCTGATCTGGGATATTACGCAGCGTAGATTGGTAATTGTGTAAGTCCTGGACTTCTTGAACCTTGAAGATGGGACCGATAGGTTTTCCCGAAACGTCGGTACAAAATTACCACGCAACGCTGCATAATGTCTTAGAAGAGCGCAGATCACAGCTGCATCACGGCGGAAGCGTGAAATCACGCGGAGTGTGTTCTTGGACTGTTTGATTTTGAAAATCAAGGGTTTGCGATGCGATTCATCGAAGCGTCGGTAACTTTGCCAGTCGACACGGCGTCATGTCACAGAAAGAGTTGAATATTCATCAACACCGCTGTGAGAACCACAGATCTCATTTTTAGTTTGTTTCTGTAAACACAGAAATCCTTGTTTAGCCAATATTTGCGATGATTACGGTGAATGATTGGTGGATGTCGTAAACGTTCCGGTCGATGGCGCGAATTGTTGCTTCTGTGATTATTAGGTGCAGCTGGCAAATATTGACGGATCACAAAAATTCCCATAAAAATCAGCCATCCTCAGTAGTACGGCCGATTACAAGCTGTTTAAAGCTCTTAGATTGGATGGGGTTGTAATTTTTATCGGCTCGTTATCAACTGTAGAGGCTATTTTGCTTGGCTGTCGATTGTGTGTGCACGCCTAATTATTTTATAAATAGGTGTGCCGGTTGCACGTTTATAATTCTAGGTGAGTGGTTTTTATTTTGCGAATAGTTAGACACGTAACATGATCGGCAAGGGCCTAGTCCGTAGTGTAGTGCAGAGAGTACCCGGCAGTGTTATATGCGTATTCCATACTTTATATGTGTACTTATGTAAATCACCTTACCACCTTCATGTGCCGGGTGTCTTGAAATCTGGGAGCCTTAACCTCCTGCAACCCTGTAGGTACCCCAAGATGGTCAATAATGTTGTGCATTATTAACCCTTTAAAGACGAAGCACGCCTGTTTTATATATAAGGACTCAGTGCGTACCGCGCTGTAAACACTCTCCACTTCGGTTATAAAAACCAGTCTCTTAATGTTTTATACGGCAAAAGCTGCTGTTTGTTCTGAGATCCGTACAAAACACATAAACGCAATGTGGGCACCATGTAGAATTGTTGAATGTTAAAGTTGGTGGTACGTAAAGTTACCGCTGGGCTTTACAAGGTGAATTACTGCGCCGTATTATTGACCGTCTAGTTGTAGTACTGAAGGGTTGCGCAATATATTGTGTAGTATATTCAGCCAGTCTGCCGAGCAGTAAACGCGTACCCAGCAAAATAATTCCGGTTGATAGAGGTGTAGCACGAATTTGTCTTCAAAATTATTTTCAGTGGCCAAATAGCGTAGCGTAATGGATAAACGCTGACTGTGAGTGACTGCTCGTCGCATGTTAGTATTTGTTTAGCAGTTGTCTTGAGTGTCTCATCACATGATGGACCGTCGAATCGGAAAAAACAAAAAAATTGTCTTTTGGCGCACTCAACATTAAATCTGTCATGAGGTTTTGGTGTGTGTGTATTGTGGTCTTCGTTTGTACCACTCTTTGAATCAAGGGGCGATTCTTTCCTTTTTTTTAAACACACGGCATCGGTATCACTAAACGTCTTTACTCGTTGTAGCCCACAGGCGAAATGAAATATTGCGCAAAAATATTGAGTCGTCTAGGGAGAAACATATTGCGCAATGTTAATTCAAGGCAGTAATACTGACCATCTAGGGGCCGCCTAAAGGCCTGTCCAGGCCTGTACTGGGATAGTTTTACCTCTGCCTTTTACGTATGTAAATTTCACATCATGTCTGTTAATCCATTTATGGACCGAAGCAAAGCGTGCCCAATTACTAGTCAATGTGGCTGAAAGGTTCCTGTATCAAAGTTTAAATACAATTTGTCGATCAGTTGGGGCGCTTAACGCTGGGTCGCGAACTGAAAGAGATAACATTCGCACGAGGCTTTATTTTTACTTTGTAAAGAACGCCTGATAACTAAGTGACCTATGGTAAAGTAACGTTTCTGTGTCTATAGATACCAGACAGCCGTATTTTGACCCATAGCAGATCAATTTTTCTTGCATCGAGGACATCGTTTGCTGTCTAAAGCATGATTAGGATGTACACAATTATAATATTGCCTTTCGTTTTGTATGGTTGCGAAAATGGGTTTGTCACGTTAAGGGAAGAGCATAGGCTGGGGGTGTACGAGATTGGGGTAGTGAGGGAAAATATATGTGGGCCTAAGAGGGAGGACGTTAGAGGAGGCTGGAGAAAATTACGTGATGAGGAGCTTCGTGATTTGTGCTCGTTTCAACAAGTGTCATTAGGATGACCAGATCAAGAGATAGATGGTGGCTGAGGCATGTGGCACGTGTGGGGAGAAGAAAAATGCATACAGGGTTTTCGTGGTGAAACCTGAAGGTTAGAGACCACTTGGGAAGACGTAGGCATAAATGGGGGGATCATGTTAAAATGAACCTTAAAAACAGAATGGAAGCGCGTGGAAGGGATTAAGCTGGCTCAGGATAGGCTAAGATGGCGGGCTTTTCTGAACATGGTAATGAACGCTCGGATTCCATAAAGTGCGGGGAATATGTTGATAAGCTGAGGAACTGTTAGCTTCTGAAGAAGCACTGTGCACCGTGGAGGTAATTAGTTCGTTAGTGGCTGTGGAGCCGTCCCAGCAACCGACTAAATGGCGTCAGGGGGTATCTGCGAGAGAGATAAAGACGCCTGGAATGTCGAGGTGAACATTCATTGTCAAGGTGAACATCCACTGTCAAGGTGAGCATTCACTGTCACTGTGAACACTCACTGTCAAGGCGAGCATTCACTGTCATTGTGAACATTGACTGTCAGTGTAAAGGTGACCTTTCACGGTCAAGGTGAGCTTTCGCTGTCGAGGCTAGCTTTCACTGTCAAGGTGAGGGCTCACTGTCATTGTGAACATTCACTGTCATTGTGAGCATTCACTGTCAAGGTGAGCATTCACCTTTGTCTACAGACACGGTGTAGTATGAAGCGTCCACTGCCACAATTCGTTGGTTGTGTATATGGGAGGCGTTTCTGGTTTAAGTACCAGCCAAGGACGAATTGTCCAGAGTTTGGTGTTATGCAGCTGACGTCAGATAGGCCACAACACCGTCGTTCTATTATCTAATAACAAGCTTCTCATGAGAACGGCAGCTGGAGATAACGGTGGAACAGAAGCCGACAGTTGGTCAGTTCGTCCAGAGATTCAATGCATTTTATGAACCCAAAATATCTATTACTATGTTCCTAAGATCCCACTGGTGGTCCGTATCATAAGCCAGATGAATCCACTCCACATCCTCATATACTACCTATTTGTTTAGAGCTCATTTTGATTTTATCCTCCCATACATGCCTAGGCGTTTCTTCCTCGCGGTGTCTTCCGACCAAAACTTTTTGTGAATTTTTCGGTTTAGCCGTGCGTACTGCATGCCCCATGCATCTCATCATCCTTTATTTCATTGTCCTAATAACATTGGGCAGCCGATCCCAGTGGTAACGCGATCTAAGGCGTGGGTATACGGCTGTTCGCTTGCTGGGGTTGCGGATTCGAATCCCGCCGGGAGCATGGATGTCTGTCTCTTGTGAATGTTCTGTGTTGTCAGGTAGAGGTCTCTGCGTCGGGCTGATCACTCGTCCAGAGGAGTCCTACCGACTGTGGTGTGTCTGAGTCTGACCGTGAAGCCTTGATAATGAGGAGGCCCGGGCCCACTAGGGGCTGTTGCGCCTTGAAAAACAAAAATAACAGTGGGCGTAGTAACTGATACGTCGTCGTTCAACCGAACGTCGTACTGGGGAGGCCTCAGGTTCAGATATTGGGCCAGAGACCGGCCACTCATGGCTTTCCTCAGCACCTACAGGCGGCTGTAGGATGTACCTTGAATTATCTCTCAGCCGCTTCCTTCCGCGCCCCTTAAGAATCAGCATTCGAATAACGCCGTTGAACGGGACACTAACGTAGCTAAAAAAAACAGTAGAACGAGGGCCGAGGCGTGGGATGTGTTTCCTCGTCCCCTAGAAGGCGCATTGCTTCACCTGTATAACGTTCTTTGCCTTTGTGTATACCCAACACCACGTCAGTTTTTTTTTTTCGTATTCCGAGAAAGTGTGGCGTGCAATTGTTATAACGCATGCGTGATACGAAAGCACGAGTGTCTAGGTATAGTAGACACTGACCCGAATTACCAACGAAGAATGTAACGTTACCACGTGTGAACATGCAATGCGGCCATCTGTTGTGTTTTGTGAATATTTGAAGGTACTGTAGTGAATTTTTGATACTTCTAACGCTGATTTTGTGTGCATGTTTTACTTTGATTTTTTTGGTGCGTAGGTTAAGATAAATAGGTTTCGCTTTATATTGCTAAAACCGTGCATTTTTATTATAAACTGACACATACCATTGGTGCATTAGTTGGTACGTGTCAGTTTAGGTCTCGCTTATTTTCTACAGCCATTGTATGTATAAGAATGGCGTTATTGCGTCTAGAGCTTATGTTTTAGCTTTGTGCACGTTATACAGGACCAGGTGATGGTATAAGGGGATGCTGAGTTTTTCCACATACGTTGTGCAGCTGTACCCATATAACCTCGCTTTACACAACATTTCCTCGTTGCTGGGAAGTTAATAACAGCTAAAAGTAATTCGAATTAAGAGCAGTTAAGATTAATTTGAATTTTGTTCAACCTTGCATGTACATTCCTGAAACTCGCAATATATGAGCTAAGTTAAGCATTTTTGTATCCATATACTTGGAATGTTCAGCAGCAGGTCCTGTATCAGCCGGCCCTTCGATTTAGGGCCTAAGAAGGACGAGGCAACAGTGAATGGAGCATACTATGTAACGAGGAGCTTTATGATCTGTACTCTTCACCAGATATTATATTCGGGTAATCAAATGAAGAAGAATGAGATGGATGGGTTATGTGGCATGTATGGGAGATAGGAAAGGTACATGCAGGGTTTTGGTGGGGAGACCCGAGGGAAAAAGGCCACTTAGAAGACCTAGGCGGAGATGGGAGGATAACATTAAAATGGATCTTCAAGAAGTGGGATGGGGAGGTATTGGCTGGATAGATGTGGCTCAGGATAGGGTGAAGTTGTGAGTGCTTGTGGATGCAGTAATGAACTTCTGGGTTCCGTAAAATGTGGGGAATTTCTTGACTAGCAGAGGGCCTGGTAGTTTCTTACGAAGGACTCTGGTCGTTGGAGTCAGTCAGTCATTTTAGTTTAGTTTAGTTTAGTTTAGTTTAGTTAGTATCAACTGCAGACTGTAGTATAAAATGTGGATAACTTTCATTTTTTAAGCGTATCTGTTTTCTTATTTTGTGGCACTTGCAACAAAACTCCACGTTGTGAGCACATTAACTGTTGTGTGAATAAGCTGGTCTGATACATACTCTGTTTCTGGAGTATAGCTGTATAGTAGTTTGTAGGAATCAGTGACCTTAACTTTCACTGCATTCCATTTCCGATACGGGACGTGAATACTGCCTTGGCTAGACACACTGTCATTTTAGTGCATCAAGCGGGGCCACAGACTAACATTTGCATGTCTGATAGTCACCAGTCATTATATCTCCTTGCACTGACTCATCCGCTTGCCAGATGCCAGGCTTGCACATTTGTGCTGGCCAATATACTAGCAACCTGCGCCACATATGAAGAATTTTGTCCCCCAAACCACCAGGCTGTGAGTAGAGGCTTATACAGACCCAGGCTCTGTTCTGCTAGTAACACACGGCTTGTCACACAGGCCGTTTGTACCAAATCCATGAGCCCACTCTCATTCAGTCTTTATTTCCAATAAATTCACAGTCCTCTCCTGTGCCCCATGCAGTTGGACCTCTTCCCTGGAACTTCTTTCTATGTTTGATCTTACATGTGTTTAATATGTAAGGTTATAATGTGGCATGTGACATTGTGTAGTTTGGCAGTTTGAGTATCAGCATGTCAGAGGCAGCTGCTGGCCCAATCATCAGACTAGACCTGTGCCCTGAAGGTGGAGGCAGCATGTTACTCTAAAATGTTCGTATCTGCTTATGAAACTAGAAAGTGCAACATCCCTGCAAGCCGTAATCTTGGAACACACCAATCTGAAAGTGTCAAATAACCTTGCATGTAATGCTTCTTAGAGACATCCAGGAGCCAGGGTAACTTATGTATATCGATAGGCTACAGGCTGGATGATGAAGGTTGAATTACCAGTAAGTGCAGGGACTGAATCCGGCTGTGTATGTAAAGAACTTTGCTGTTTGTCAGTGTATTTCCAAGCTATCGTAAAATGGCCTTTGTAATTACGTTTTTGAAAGAAATGGAATCAGGCTTCTTGTTAGACCAAACTTTTTCCTGTTACTACTGCATAATAACATGTATTTTGCAGTGTAGAGGAGCTGTGAGTCACTGGTGAGGTTTTAACTTTTGACAAATGTTGAGGGACGTATTCTTTACACTGAGCTTCTGTACAAAAGACTGCTGACAAGGGGTCAGTGCTGAGTAAGAATGTATTTTGCACATGACATGGAAAGCGTTAACAGTTTGGGGTTTTCGTATACGCTTAATTATGTAGACAAAACAAAATCATTTGTGATTTGAATTTGTCCTTTTTATTAGTTTGACTCTGAACATAATCATTATATTCTGTCCGTTTGTTCATGTGTTATATCACAATTCATTGTTACTTTCAGAGGATATTTGGCATTCTGTTAGTTCAGCTTTCGTATCCCAGAAGCCTACAATAGTAGTTTCTGCTATCCTGAATGTGGAAGTAATGTGTTTTGCTGAAAAGTAGATACACACCTACAACATTACGTACACCATGTCATAATGGAGAAGGCTGTAGCATTCTTCACACTGTATTTTTCATTAAAATAATTTAGTGCGATTGAAGTTTGTTAAGTGTATGGGCACATAGGAGTAGAAACGTGAATAACAACAAAGTTTTAATATTCTTGCTAGTTTTAATGAACTAACTTTTCTTGTAAGCAGGAAAGTGTCAACATGGTATGCTTTTAAATGTGTTTTGTAGCTGAGGCCTTGATACGTGGGTTTGGTGGTTATTAATTCGTTAGTTATATGCAAGGTAAACCAACCGTAGTTTTAACTGAAACGTACGTACATACGTGCGTGTGTGTGTGCGTGCGCGTGCATGTGCACGCATATTAATCATAAGCAGATATTGTGGATGATCCTTTAAGTATCAAAATTTGTTCCACTGTGTGCAGGTGATTATATAGCTGGGACATGCTTAAAGACCTCTTGGATGACATTTTACTCTGGACGTTTACATATTTGTCATTTCATCTTTGTGTTTGTATGCCAATTAAAAACTTCAGTACTTCTATATGCATTGTCCTTTGCATTAAAATGATCTTGTTTCTTTTGTCAAGCATGGCGTAGTTTAATGGACCAGTATGTCTAAATCTGGCCATAGTTATATGGGGCATGTATTCATGTTAAGGAGGCCAAGGCTGTCAGAGGGCTGTAGAGGCAAGGAGTAAGTAAATAAGGAAGTGAGTAAGTATGTTTCCGTGTGTTTCTCACAGCAGTATTTTTCTTTGTAGGTAATGAAATGTGGTGTGCGACAACTTGCGGAATTAATCTCAGAGACACTGTGGCTTTTCACATGAGCACGTCAGCAACAGATAAATAAACAAACATCAGTTGCTTCTTTGTCATAATCTGTTGTTACACATTCCTGTAACTGCCACAACCGTTCGCACTACAAGTCACAAAGTGTTCAAGATGCTGAACAGAAGAAACTGTTATTCTCATACATTTGTCTGTGTCGCTACCTCATTGCTTCTTATATTTGGATGTACTGACTATGTTTTTGCACTAGGTATGCCTTTGTTTCTGCAGTTTAAGCCCATAACACTGATATCCACAGTAAAGTCTGCCATATCCGGCACCTCCGGGACCAAAGGTTTGGCGGATATTGCAATTTTCCAGATATCAGAATATTATACTTAATGTGTATCTTAGTGTGTCTAGCAACCTCATGGACGGACCTAAGCATTTAACCTGCCACTTGATATCCAATCCTGTTTTCCATGCTGCATTTTCCAGTCCTTTTTCACCACTATTTACGTAACAAGGTGCAGTGGCATTTGCACAGCATAACAGAGTAAGACGCTCCATGCTTAACTTAAAACTCTGTCAGTTTTCTGGGTAATAGAAATTTCCAGATAATCCAATACTGGATATAGCAGATTTTACTGTATTTCTTTGTCAGTTTTTATACTTTTGACATGCAGACCTTTGTGATGCGTTCATATCACCACGTATTTTTATGGCCATGTAACTGGGCAGCTGCAGTGGGCTGTACATGTAGCTTTGATGGGTAAAATAAGAGCTTTATACAATGGAAACTTAGAAAGTAGTCATTTGGAAGATTGTGAAAGAGACTGGAGGATGAGTTCAGGTTAGATATCTGGAACGTGTGTTGTGAGGTGTGAGGAGTTGCTTCACGGTCATATACTATGGCCCAGTTTGACAGTAGCAGTGTTAAAGCTCATGACTACCATGTTGATCTACCTCAGTAGTTCACTTATCTATGTTGTTGGTATTGGTGATGGTAGAGGGACATTGTACCAGTTTTTCTTGAACTGGGAGAACATGTTACAGAAGTGTGTGGTGTCATATGAGCTGGTGACCAGGCAAGAATTCGGAAGTAGGCAGTAGTGAGCTGAGAATTTTCGTTTTCTGGGCTGTGACACTGTGTTGTTGGGTGAATGGTACCTGATGTATTGAAGTGTAAAGATTCTTCTTGGACTCTTTGACCCTTGAAGATGAAGGCACGTTGTTTCTTTAAAACGGCAGGAACCACTGACTCAATGACGCAGCGTTCCATAGCCCAGAAGACCAGAATCCTTGGGAACACCACTATGAGAACCTAAAATCTCACACAGAAAAGGGTTGTGGTAAGGTACTGTTGTCCCACTATTGTCATGCAGTAACTGAAGAAGTTCATAAGGAAAAACTTAGGGTAGCTGATAAGTTTTAAGCTTTGTACCTAGTGAATACAGGTTTAGAGGTTTGATATCTTTCATGACGGTTTTCCACTGCAAATTTGTGTAGAAAATCTCTCTGTGCAAGTATGTAACTAAGAAACGAAACTACTCTTGGTATTTCAGGAAAGGCAGAGACCCAGTCTACAGCTGGGCAAAAAGATCCACCTGTATCTTCAACAACAGCACTGGTTGCAGCCTCAGCAGAGAAGCTGAAAACAGCAGTAAATGAAAAACGTATAGAAGCGAATGCAACAAAAACGGCACGAAATGAAAACCAGGCAGAAGCAGTTGCAACAACAACAGGAAGCAATGAAACACATACAAAAACAAATGGAACAACAGGAAGCAATGCAACACACACAGAAACACGAAGCAGTGAAATGCCTGTGCAAACAGATATACCAGGAGCAGGAAACAATGACACACACACAGAAACACGAAGCAGTGAAATGCCTGCACAAACAGATGTATCAAACACAGAAAGCAATGGCACACACACAGAAACACGAAGCAATGAAACGCATGTGCGAACAGATATACCAGAAGCAGGAAAGAATGCAACAAACAGAGAAACAAATGCAACAGAACCTGGAAATGTTGAATCACATACAGAAATGAGTGGACCAAAAACAGGAACAGTTTCAAACTCAACACAATCCAGCAACACAAATCAAACAGCAGGCACTGCAGCACACGTAGCACCATCACCAGCTCCTGTGTTGTCCATTTTTCTTATCAACGATCTACAGTATGATATTTTCCCTGTTCATCCAGCGAATGGGAACATGTGTGATGACCCAGGTAGGTACAGTTTCTTGGGGGTTTGATGTTCAGATGGCAAGGAGAATCTAGGTTGGGTCTTCTGGGATGATACCATGCATTTGGTAAGTGGGTACCAAAGTTTTGGGGGACCTTGGGTGCCTTCTTCTGATTGTGTTGGTACTTGTTTCATCCAGAACGATACTTGTCTACGAAACTAGATGGCATTATGCCCCAGAAGACCATTATGTTTTAACTGTATTTTTTAAATCAGTTTTTACAGGGACCAGCTATTGTTACTGAGGTATGGTATCACTCTGCCTGGCCAGTGAGATGCCAGGGCAGTTGACAGATATTCTAAAATATGCGTCATTGCCTTCTCCCTCATACCTTCAAGCAGTGGGTCTTTAAACATCCTGCAGTATTTCTTTGAATGCATAGCAATTTATGTACTATCATAAAACATTCAAATAAGCAATATTCAGTTTCATCATGCAATATACATTTCTGAAGTTGCGTAACTTCATCTGCCACAGTGTCTTGAGAGTGTAGCATTCAAATGGATTGTCACTGAGAGCAGTGTAGCAAAAAGCAGTTCTGCGCAATTTTGAAGTATGATTGTCTGGAAGGAATTGTGTGTGTGTGTTTATTTTTAATTTTTTGTACATTTGCTGTGTCTGTTTATTACTAATGCCAGGTATGTTCTTGGAAATAAGGGTGTAGTGTTGGGCTATTAACATCACAAACAGATGTTACTGGTGTATTTCCTTCCATTTCATTATTTTCCGTATCAAAAGAAGTGGTTAAAGTAACGCGTGGGTATCTTATGTCATATATATCAACTTTGGTATAATGGTCCTGTTTTCACATAAGTTTTGAGTTGAGCTTTATGCAAAACGGTATATATCGGGTGAATATGAAGAAAAACTAAACTTGATTTTGATGTTTGACATCCATTTTTGCTGTCTGTTGTAATAAATAGTATTACACACCATCAGCACAACCTTTTATTAATTACTATTGAATAACTAGTCATGTAATTGCATAGCAACATGTTTTGGCTGTAGTAAGTCATATTCAGACTAAACTGATATGTGTAAAAATGTGGATGTACTATTCGTAATTTTACACATTTTTAGTTTGTTTATGTTATATTTACTTATTTAGCCTGAAGGTGACTGATTTACTGTGGCTGAAACATGTTGCTATGAGATGATGTGACTAATTATGTAATAATAATAATAAAGTCATGTTGGTAGTGTGTAGTACAGTATTAGGGACTAAATGTTTTAAGAACTCCTAATGTGAAAACATAATACCAAATTTTTCGAACCCTGCTATGTAATTTCGGAGCTGAAATATGGAAAATCCTGTAGATACGCACACCCTTTCTGTTGTGCATTCATTCAACTCACTTGGTGCAAAGAGTGTATTGCGAACATTATAGTGCATGTGTTCAGTACAGTGTTATGATGAGTTTTGTCATTCTTGTTTCTCAGTAATGTCACTGCGTAAGTGGAAGCTGCATTGAAAGCAGTTTTAAATGTGCTGCTCTTCAAGATGAAACTTAAACAGTAATACTGTCTGAAGTCACTATTTGAATCTTTATAGAATAAACAAAACACTATAGTCATGCTCCTTTTATTATCCTACAACATGTTGCAGCTGCGTGTGCTGGCTTAATTGTAATGTTGCTATTAACACTGAGCCCTGATTTGAATTGTTGTACTGTTTGTGGTAACTGTTGCAGGGGCTGAAAAATGTGTGGGAGGACTGCCTTCTCTCAAGACGTTAATGGATGATCGTCGTGCCAAGAGTACACAGAGCATATGGCTGAATGCTGGCAACACACTGGGAGGGGATTTGTTCAGAACATTGAAGTTTGATGCAGCTGTACAGGGAATGCAGTTACTGAACTTCAGTGCCATAGTAAGTTTTTGACCTTAAGAAAGAGGAAGTAACAGGAGGAAGGAGAAATTACATCATGAAGAGATGCAGAATTTGTTCCTGTCACCTAATGTTGTTAGCATGATTAGATGAAAGAGGTTGAGGTGTAAAGAATGTGTAAAGTAAGTAATTCATATAAAATATTTGTCTGAAAAATCAGAAGAGAGACTGACTCATTGGCTCGAAGATAATATTAAAATGGATGTTAAATAGGGTGTGAGATGTGGTGTGGATTTGTTCGGCCACCTGCCAGCCCATTCAAGATGTTCGCGTATCCAGAATTCAGTACCATCATCATTTTTCTACCTTATTAAACCTTGTGTAATGTATGAAGTGGATGTGATGTCTCTGTGACTTAACCCAAGAGTTGCCATACACATTGTTATGGTCAAGCAGTTTATGCTCTTGTTTTATATTTAGGATTCATGTCTCAGTCCAGAGGCTGGCTATGCAGAATGAGGTCTTCATTGTTTTCCTCCAACCTTTCAGCAAAATACTGGGATAGTATTTCAAGCTACACTATGACCACTACCTTCCACATTTTCTCCAATTAGTTATTCATGGATCATCCTACTATTTGAGACTGTGTAATCAGTACTGTTGAAAGCATCCTTAAATGATCCATAAGTACATAAAAATTAACTGCCATGACTCAGTTCCCAGAACCCCATTTGTGAAATACTGTCTTAATGTTTTAAGTTGAGGTTGGCATTTTACACCGTTATGCTTCGTATTGTTGGCTGACAGTATCAGAACTTGAGGCGTTTGTTGTTCCGGGATATTGCATGGCATAGGTTGGTAGTTGGTTGCCTCATATCAGGGCAACAGATTGGTGCCATCTTGGAGGGTCAAGCAGACCTGCTTGAGCCTTGAAGGTGGTACTGATTTGTTGTCCCAAAACATTGTTAAGCATGTAACAACCTATGACAAGAAGCATCGTAGAAGAGCATAAGCATCAGCTACACTGTGGGAGTAGCCTGAAATCGCATCAGACCTTGCTTCTCTTGTAGGCAGTGGGACCAAATGTGTTCAAGTATGGAGGTGATGCGGGCCGAAGGTACCTCGATGGGCTGAGCCAGAGCATTGTGGTGTCTAATATTGATCCACCACCACAGCATAAGTCAGTAATATTTTCTGTTGGGAACTGCAATGTTTCAGTTACTGGCTATCTTGAGAACACTGAAATGGTGAGTACATGGTTGGACTCTTGGTTAGCAGGGCTGAGGTAAGAACTAGGTACTGGAGCAGTGTTTTTCAACCTTTCTGATAACACAGACCCACTATAAAGCTGTGACCCCCATCCCCAAAATTGTTGGACAGTCCCCCCATAGGCACAATATGTGGTAATGTTTAAAGTTGGAATATGTACAAATCAAGTAAAGTAAAGCCATCCCATTACAGACGTGGACAGGCCCTTTGGGTGCCAGGAGGTTGAGGCTCCCAGATTTCTGGACAATCGGCATTTAAAGGTGGGAGGGTTGTCAGTCCTATGCACCGGCAGCCTTTACCCCCAGGAAATATTCCTGGTACTCATTTCTGTTAATGGTTGAGTCGACCCCAGGGCCATAGCGCGACCGAAAGAATTATGTCAATGAAAAATTCCAATGACACCATTGGAAATCGAACCCGCGACCTTTCGATTTGTAGCGCAGTGCCTCAACCAACTGTGCCACCGCGTGCCCCATTTACAAATCTAGAGCCTACCTAAATTGTAAAACTCTTTATTAAAGCAGTGATGTACCTAATGGTAATGACACAACTAAGTTTCATGGGGGGGCAAAAACTTTATGCTCTGCTGAATGGGATCTATTCAATTCTTGGATGCCATAGGCACATCTCACAGACTTCCAGCTGAGAAGCATCACACTAAAGTGCTTCATAGCAGGGATTACAAATCAGTGGTGATAATGTCATGGGGGTTCTACTCACAGTTTTACCTCTTCAGTGGGAACTTAAAATTAAACTTCTTTTTCTGCAAGAAGAAGTATTTCATTATTGCAGCAAAAGCGCTGAAAAAGTTTGAATCATGATTGCTGCTTTCTGGGATGTGACAGCTTGTAGCATGGTAGAAATTTAGATGTTTCAGAGCACTGTACTTTCTCCACTTTCAGGGTAAAATGTACACACAAATTGAGGCTTTCTGTCTTCTGGGATGTTGTGCAGTGTAGGTTGGTAGTTGGCCAACTGCAAACCTGTGCTGTGCAACATTACAGAAGAATGAAGGCCTCAGATGCACTGCCATGACAGCTTGTATTTCGCATGTGTACAAATTTCTTGTGTCGAGGTACAGTATATAATTCAGATTGCAGTGTCTGGGTTCTTACAGCATTTAGCTTTGGAGGTGGGTACCAGCTTTTTAGGGGAACGTGCTACTGTCATTGCAAGTGTTGGTCGTCATGGTCAATATGTGTTAGGTTACGTGGACACAGTAACAAGGAATGTGCTTATACAGACCTGAGGGAGGATGATGGAAGGAGGGTCCAGGTTGAAAGGAAAAATGCAATGGAATTGCAAAGAACTGCCCTTGTGTTGTGCCAGAACATTGGTACTCACCTACCACATCACATGCTGTCATTACCCAGAATGCCACAGTCTGAACACACAGTGCTGTAGTAGAACAATAACCTATGACAATATGGATATATTTCAGGACCAGGATATACAGGGTGTCTCTATAAAGAATGACACAGAAAGTGTACTAGAAGAAGTTGCAAGAATTCGGAAGGGACAAAATGTTTCAAACCTGATAACTGTTGTCATAGGTGAGTACAGATGTATAGTATTCCAGAATTTATCCTTATTTCGTACCTAAATAAAAGCCTGTATTAGTAATTTCTATTTAGAAGCAAGGGGTTTGTGTGGGGAGGGAAATTACCATCACCATAACTAAAATAATGAAAACCAAAACACAAAGATAACAGACTGTGTGGGGCCAGATGAGCAGTTGCTTTATTACAGCCTCAGTGGCACCTCTTCTTTTGACAAGATTGGAAATAGAGAAGCTGACCTTCACTCTGAGCTTAAAATAAACCAAAATGTAGTGAAAGGGAAGGGGGTCGATACCAGAGACATGTCAGTCACGGGACCCTGAGGCTGTCAGGAGCTGTTACCAATTGTATAAACAATTGTTTTCAAGAATAGTGCATAAAAATTGTTCATATTTTATGAAAATATGTCATAGTACATTGAATATAGTGTTTCTCTAAATGGTTGTGACAGTGGTTGAGTCGTGAGTGGTTCGTTATGCCCCCATTTAATTGTGCTCTGTCCATTGTGTGAGATATGCCTGATACATGATGTTTCAGTGAGATCACTCTGCATCCATCTTCAGGTTGTGTGTTGGGCCACGTACATGGTTACAAATTCCAGAAACTATAAATACTGGAAGTAAAGTGATGACAGTGTTTGTGTCCACATTTTGAGAGAGATGTTATGGACCTATCATGTCCAGCACCTGATTTAGTCACAATGAAATTACAGACTTCCTTGTGGTATGGATGTCTATAATAGGTGTATTATGTTTATAGACTGTGTCGGTTCATTAGTGAGTGTGTTGAGGGCTGGTACAAGTCATAGTGGCAGCCCTGTCATTAAATAACAGACCATCTCTGTCAGAACTTCATCATACTTAATAACAAAATTTCCAGACACTAAAAAAGGCTGTTAGTGGTGTAATAATTCTTAAAACCCTTTTTTTATGTGTAATTGCAAGTTGATAGTCTCGATAGGAACAAAACAGCAGGATACATAAATTTTTATATAACAGAATGCAAAAAGATACCTTGCGCCCAGGTGGCCACTTGATTCACTTGTGGTATCATGCTGACCATACTAGCAAACCCGAAGTTCATGGACTGATTGCTACATTTCAAATCTCCTGCCAAACTGTGGTTGGGAAGTCAGTTCTTGCTGAACCAACATAACATTTTTTTCTGCTTTGATATGAACTCACATGAAGTGATGTGTGGTAGATTACTTAATAACACTTTGTTAGCTGCAGTGGTTTTTTTTTATCATTGTGCTGTGAATATATGACCCTGTCTGATGAACTGGATGGGATTGCATAGCATGTGACCATGGCCTACTTCAAGGAATTATCCCAGCATGGAGAGGCCGAGAAAAGCTAAAAAAGCGTCAGGATTGCAGATGTCCTAACAGGTGTTCAAACCAGAACCTGAACACGAACCAGAATCACTACCACTTGATCCAGCTTGCTTGCAACTGTGAAGTGATACTGTTAAGTTTAATTATGATGTCATTCTCTTGACACTTGTTTGTGCTGGTTAAATTGTTTATATCTTAGTGCTGCGTCTTTTTACTTCTGTGTGCTCTGTGTGATATGATACATTCACTTTTTACCTTGTGTCAGTGGCAGGCACCCCCCCCCCCCCCCAAACCCGAACTTGTCAGGTGCTAACTGTTTATTTCAGCTTGCAATAATATGTTGATCAAATTAAGGCTAATGAGATGGGCAGAGCATATAGTAGACATGGGAATTTTGGGAAATGTATACAGAATTTTAGTTAGAAAACCTGAAGGGAAAAGACCACTGAGAAGACCTGGGCATGGGTAGGAGGATGTTAAATAGGTTGTGGAGTGGAGCAGTCTGGTTAAGGATAGTGACAAGTGGCGGGCTCATGTGAACGTGGCCGTGAACCTTTGAGTCTCACGGAAGGTGTGAAATTTCCAGGCTGGTTCAACAGCTGTTAGACTTGCAAGGAGTGTGCCTCAGTGTTGCTTAGTTGTAGAGGTGGTGTAGCAATTTGTTATCCACAAAGTTTCTTTGTGAGTTTGGTAATTAAAGTTTTAATTTCAGTGATGAATCTGTGTTATAAGTTAAGTACATTGGCTCTTCAGTTCGTATCATAATGTGTGTCATCTGTTGTCAGTATGAATGAATATTATATGCCGCTGTTCAGTTCATAATGTGTCTTCTTTGTTTCAGGGGGTTCCTCTGTCAACAAATCGAAGGCCCTTGTTAGTAACGAGACAATTGATTTTGTGTTCTTCAGTGACGCTAATTGGTCTGAAGGTGAAGTAATAAAATATGGCAATTTTATGTCAGCTGTGTCATGAACTCTATTATCTGTTAGCCTTTATCTTACTGGGGTGGGTATTTAAATTGTAGCACATGGTTTTTGAAAAAGTGAGTATTATTGGAACAGAAAAAGATAAAATTGTGAAATGTAATTGTTTTGGAAAATAGAACTCAGATTATACAGCAGGTCTTAAAAATGCAGAAAATTTCCTTGTTGCCTAAATACTTACATAAAGTGAATTTGTAGGGGTGTTTTCCCTACGTGCATTCACAGCCAGGTCTTTAGAAGGTTAAATTGTGTCATGCCTGTATTTTATTCTAGTTAGCTTAAGTGTGAGTTTTGAACCAACCAAATGTGTAATAATGTAAGGAACTAAATAATAATAGGAATTAACAGTGATGCTTGGGTAAGGTGGATGCATGTATTACATACAGTACAATCTAACCATGTAGGTTACTGTCTTGTGGAATGTGACATTGGGTAATTCCGTATAGAGTTACCAGCATTTTGGAGGAACATGCTACCTCCATATTCAGGTTATAAAGTTAATGGTGGCGTAGGTATAGATGTGAATGGTCAGTCCTGAACTTCAGCTGACCTTACCTCCATGAAAGTGCCCCAGTTAGACAGCATGCTCTGTGATTGCAAAGAGAAATTTGCCTCCCTGCTGGGACTGACAAGCCCTGATTATCTTTGCTGTAAGCAGCTGGTATACTGAATGAGCTGGCCCAGCTCAGCATGTTGGAGAAAGTTCCTGCTTTTGCCTTGAAGAGTGGAAAGATCAAGGCAGTTTGTTCCTCCAGAATCTTTTGTCACTGTTTACGTATAAACTGATACCAGACAACTAGAAGTCATTAAAGAAGGCAGTTTTATTTCATTTTTTTGGAATCATATACTGCACAGGCTTTGTTTGTTGTTGTTTGTTAAGAAATGGTGAATAAGTAATAAAACACCATGTTTTGTGGTCAGGGCCATTCTCCATCGTTCACTAAAAAAATACACTACTTTATTTGGCTCGACAGGCAAAGCAAAGGTTTTTTCGTTACTCTTCATACTTCTAACATGGGATAGTGTGTGAAGTCTGTGATGTAAATGATTTCAAATGTGATGTATGAGTGTTACAATTCTGCAACTTCATATTTGCTCTAAGTGTGTGTTACGTACTTCTTGGCGAAGGAACTTAATGCCACATTAATGCATTAATGACTTCCACCAGTAATATGGTTCTCCTAACCCTTAGTTTCCCATAAACTGCCATGTTTGTTACAGCTCTACACCACCACTCACAGTTGGCTAAGGATTGTATTTTGTATTGTATTTTCTGTGGTGGTTTTCTATATGGTTTGATTTGAACAGAAGCAGCACAAAGGACAGTGAACCAGAATGCGCCACAGTTTTTCTGGGAGGCTGTGAACAAGACGTCATCCAAGAAGACAGGATATGTGGGTAGTCTGAGAGCCAACCGCAGTGATGTGGCAGGCCGCTTCATTGTAGGACAGATGGATCTCCCCATAGCAAACAACTGTACGGTTGCCAATGCAAATTTTACAGTCCTATACTACAACACCACCACCACCCGTAAGTTTCGTGAATGTGGAATTGTTATATTAATTAACACCAACGTTTTGCTAACTAATGTGAGCGTCAAATGCAGTAGGATGAAAATCATGCATGGAGGATTTAAAAGGAGGTAATTGTGGTGTGTTTCAAGATATCACTGTATTTGGCTGGAAACACCAAGGATAAGCACAAGAAATGTTCAGCATAAGTGTTGCCTTGGCTGAGATGTAAACTAGTTACATCTATTATATGAGTATACAGCCTTATTGCCGCTCCAACTTGCTGGGTAGTTAACTGAGAAATATGATCAGATTACGCATACATTATAATATCTGAATGACATCTGCAAAGTGTCTGAAAGCCACCACTTGATCCAGATATCTTGGTTTCAAGTTTTTTGTAATTGCACATTCACTGCAAGAGAATTCTGTATTTTCAACCTCGTAACCTTATCAGGTCAGTGTGCCCTGTTACAGCGTCTTTGCTGAGCACTCAGTCCTGTAATTATGAACACAGAATTCCTGATTATGGAACTTGGGTGTTTATTAGTCGGGATAGTGTATTCAGTAAGGTATGATGATATGGGAGTCAAACCCGGTAGGGGAAGAAATTTTTCTGTTTTCCAGGATGGGTGCACCCACCTTCATGTTCAGTGGGCACCAGGATTCCTTCCTGGTGGTAAAGTGGCCAGGGTGTGAAGTTGATCACACAACTCCGTCTAAGTGCAGAGGTTAGGAATGGGTGGAGCCATACCTGTACACCCTGTATATGTGTTCATGGTGTAGGCAGGAAAACTTTTACCTTTACCGGGGTTACTATTTTCATGATCTTTCTTGGTCTGTCTGATATATTTGAGGGTATAATATTCTTTTGTTTTTGGTGAAGGAACAGATGGCATAGTTCGGTTTTCTTGATCATTGAGGAGCTGTACCAGCACCAAGATAACTCACTTGGTGTAGGCACTATTCTGCATGATGCAGAACTGACCAATCTTGTTTGACTTAATGCGAGCAGGACACCTTCCTCTTCTCCAATTGTGGAGATTAACGTGGGGTACCTGGGGCTTTTCCCCTGGAGGTAAGGTGGCCGGGTCATGAAGCTGATCACACACCTTTGTCTAGTGCAGAGGTTAAAGAATGTGTGAAGCTACACTTCCTTACACAAAATTGTAATGTCCACTCGCCCTTATGCCTTCGTCATGCGCTGCTTAGTTGCACGCAGGGATAGCAATGCGTTCATTTTTTTTATGTTAATTGAGTTTAGTGCAGTGGTGAGGTCTACTGTAGTGCCAAGTTTGGACAACTGTGTGGATAATGTTCAGAAGTTAAAATAAAGTTGAACTATTTATTGATTGTAATATTTTAGTAATGTACATACTGATTCTTCAGTTTTGCATTGCCCCTCACAAGTTGAATTGGTTCTGTCTTATGAAGGATCGTGGTTGAATTGCTAGTGGTTAGTGCTGAGGAAACCAGATTCCATTTTGAGGCTGCAGGCTGATGGGTAAAAGTTTCTCCATGTTATTTTTTCAGCTCCCGATTACAATACCGTCAAATAGGTCACCACCACTTCCACGTTTCCCCATTTCATCATCCCAGTCATTCAGTAATCCAGTGTGTATTGCATGCCATTGGTACAACACAATTAAAAAGGAAGTGTGTTTGGATCTAGAAGCAAGATCCGTTTGGTTGGAGCTGTAGGGTACGTAAAGTCATAGCACAAAACTTTATTCACCAAAGGGAAAATAATTGAATGTTCCAGCAAATGATACTGCCTTGGATTTCATCAAGTCTGAACTTGAGAGGCTGCAAAGTCAGAATAAGAGCCTTACGCTGAACACCAAGAACTTGACAGCAGAGAGAGGTCTATGCAATCATTCAGAGTGCTCCCTTGGGAATCTCATCACAGATGCCATGGTGGCAGCCCTGAATGGTAACAGTTCGTGGAGTGGGAATGCTACGAGGATCGGAATATTCCCAGCAGCACATCTTCAGCCAAATGTTACTATCCCTGAAGGTACATTTGCAAAAGCAAGGTGCTGTGTATTATAAATCTGCTACAAATTCCATTTTTGAATTTATATTTTTAATAGACAGTTACTATGATAATTAGATCTAGTGTACGATGTGTACTGGGTCTCTGTCCCACATATAAAGTGGCTGGGGTGTGGCATTGATCGCCCACCCCCATCTGACACCGAGGTTTGAGGTTAAGAAGCATGGGTAGAGCTGTGCATCTACTCCCCAGTCTGTCCCCCATTGGCATATTACAGGGTGACCTTTACCATTACGTTTACTTTTCCTTGGACTATTAAGCTGGGTGTATGATGGAAGTCTTATTACAGACGCTTGTTTGTGGACCCTATAAGAATCATAAATTTGTATGCATCACAACTGAGAATTTCTGTATTACATAGACCGCAAGTGAAATGATGATAATCTTAAGTTTTAGTGGCCTGTGTCTGATGTGTAACTTGAGTTTTTAGGATCTAGCTACAGCGTAGGCAAAGTTAAAGCTGTTCCATCATTCTGTTATACACGGCTTTTTGTGTCTTCAGTGTAGACTGTGGCTAAACCATTATGTTTAGTCATATGTTGCTAATTAAGTAATTATGTCTCCTTATTTTATGAATATTAGTTGGCTGAAGTGTACTTCTGACTTACATTCAAGAGGTACCCAATTTGAATGTTGGCAGGCACACTGGTTATCATGGCTGAAGTTGTTCATAGTTCTTCTCAGTCCCTGCAGCCAAATGCTAGGATATTACCTCTAATTAGGCCACAACTGCTTCCTTCAACATCCCTGCCAGTTCATTTTTTACCTGTCACACTCCTATTCACTGCTGTATATTCTGAGGTACTGACCACATAATTAAGTAAATTATAAGTAAAGCAAATAAATTCTGGAAACTTTGTTCTGGTACCAAAGCACATGACAGTTGAAGATGTACAGTGATCTTTCTTTCCAACAGGCAACGTGACAGTAACAAATCTTTATGGACTTACTGATGAAGATGCATACATCTACAGCGTTCTGCTGACAGGCCGGCAACTGAAAGACTTACTTGAGTTCTCCATTAACAGCAGTAGTAATTCCAACTCAACTGACTTCCTTCATGTATCTCGTAAGTAATGTAAATACAGTAGAACCTGTTTATAATAGCATAGGTTTATACGACACCTTGTCTGTAGCATTAGATATTCTGTGGTACCAGTTAATTCTTCACTGTTAACCATAATATTGTACTCAGAACAACACTCATTCATAACGGCACTGAATATTCAGTCCCTTTCATGGTGTTATAACTGAGTTCGACTGTGTATTATTACATTCTTTGCACAAAATGCATACAGTTATTACATGACAGTTTGGTTTTCCCTGCCCATATCTGTGTCGTTCCATCATATTCCATGCTTCGAATTCAGTAATGCAGCTCTGTGGTATAAATTCCTTGGAAAATTCAGTTTTGTTTTATATCAATCCAATGTGAGCCAGGGTAGCTCAGTTGGTACAGTGACTGTGCTTTGACAGGATTGCCAGGGAACCAGGGTTTGATTCTTGGAAGGGACAAAGATCGTGCTGTTCTCCAGAGACTGCCTTTGGGGCACACCCAAGTTCTATGCTATAAGTCCCAGGGGCTCCGTTGTTGGGAGTAAACGACAATTGTGTGAAGTAGTTGGCTCTTGCGGATCTGTTATAGAGGTGAAGAATGCATTATTCCCCACCTCCACTTCCTCATAGGTTATTATGGTGTCATGCTTAATTAAGTACAGGGCAGGTTTGCTTTAACATCTCTGTGAGTTCTATATAACATTCTTTTATGGAGCTCAAATTGCAGTACTGTCATTGTTCAAAGAACAATCACTATACATAACATTGGTATGTAATGTAATATGTGTATATAATGAAAATCAAAGCTTTGTATTTGGAATGTGTTTCGGTATGGTCGGTGTTTAGTAGGATACCAGGGAAGAAAATTTTTCACTGTCCAGTGATGTCAGCTTAGCAGCAGCTGTTCTTCTGCAGTGCATGAGCATCAGGGTCAGTGCATGGCATATATGATGGAGAAGGAAAATGCAGTACAGGGTTTGAAGATGAAGCCGTAAGGAGAGTTATCACTTGGAAGACCTAGTCCTAGCTTGGAGCCTAGTATTAAAGTAGGTCTTAAAAACAATGGGATTGATATGGACTGGGTTTGTCTAGGTCAGGGTAAAACAATGGGTTGATGATTGGGTGTGTCTAGGTCAGGGTAAAACAATGGGGTGATGATGACTGGGTTTGTCTAGGTCAGGGTAGGGTAGGGACAAGTGGCAGGCTGTTGTGGACTTTGTAATGAACATTTGGATCCCTAAAATGTGGGGACTTTCTTGACTGTGAGGAGTTGATGGCCTCTGAAGGTTTTTGCTGCCTGGATGTACCTCAAGGTCACAGTTGTATGCAGCATTGCAGAAAATGCATTTTGAAACTAATGCTATTTCCAAGCTGACATAATATCTGTTTTTTCAGCAGTTACGCAGTTTGAAATTTCCCTGCTATTGTTTTCATTATGTTTGTTTTCATTGAAAAGTACTTAATTCTGTTAAGTTCAATACCATATACTTCATCTATTTATGAATACTTTCTTAAGACAATTTATGTTTTTATGTCTTTGTTCAAAATTTTAAGTCTTTATTAAAAATTTAAATTAGAAATAAATTTATGTGACACTGCATTAAGACGAATTCCACCTAAGTTGGAGTGTATGGATACATGAACATGTCCTCAGAGTGGAGTATATCTTTGCGTAAATAACTCCAGATACAGAGTTTTGTTCAGTTACTGACAGGAAATTCCATACATACCTTGATGTCCATTCCTGGAATCAAACCGTGGGTCATCCAGTTTATACCCTGTTAATTTTACTGCACTGGAATAATAGAGCTTGTTTGCAGTATAGAACGTTTCTGTTCTTGTTTTGTTTCTCTCAGGTTTGTTACAAATAGAATACAGAAAGGATCGTGACAACACTTCAGAGGTAGTTTCAGTAAAAACAGTCTCAGCTGTGTCATCATCCATGCAGTTGAGTGAGATAAATGTGAATGATAGCGCAGCATTTTACAACGTATCGATACCATTTACGCTGCTGAAAATGGGCAGTTACAAGAAGCTGCTGAGTGCAGTAAATGCATCATTTCATTGTAAGTACTCAGTTAATTAATTAATTTAGGTGGGTCATTCAGGGATCACGACCTCCCCTCTCATTAGTTAGGTAGGTTGTTGAGGAATCTCATCCTCCTCTCCTTCTGTCCCTCCTCCCCCTCTTCATCCTCTTTTTCCCCCCTCCCCCATCTCACGTATTATCCTGTTGTTAGATGCTATATAGTCAACGCTATGGGCAGGATTGTAATACAAATTACAAATAAATAAATAGGTAGATAAATACACAATGTAAAAGTAGCTGGCATGAAGTTCTGATAAAGTAATGAACATATCGCTCATGAAGCTTTAATTTGTCGTTACCCACACAGTCATCAGACTGAGATTCCAGCTTTACTAGATGGGTTGGGTTACAAACACACCTTCTGTCTAAATGTTGTGTCCCCAAAACAATTGCATTTTCATATATTTTCATACAACCATAACATGCTTAAGCGTTGGTCTGTTGAGGATCGGTCAACTCTCTTGTCTCTCCCGTAAAATTGTGTGTCATTGGGTTAAGACAAGTTGCCGTTTCATGAGTGATATTTTCATTTTGTGTTTGAGTGCAAATACTAATGGCTGCTGGCTTACGTGCTTCAGCCGTGACTATTGTTGAGGCTGTGACGAAGTATATAAACAACACAGGATCCATGTCTCTTCCTGTACTTGGTTCTCGATTCATACGTCTGGAACTAAATCCAGCACCATCACCACCACCCATCCCATGTGCAAACCACACAGGAACCACAGTTGCAGGTAAAATCTTATGTTTGTATAATTTTTACTTCCAAGTTTCATTTCATTTTAAGAGGTATTAGTTCATGTTATAATAGATTTTTTAATACTTTTGTGTGTCTTTCTGTTTCAGTGACGCTGGTAGTCGCAGCATTAGTAGTAGGCCTTATTTTTGGCGTGTGGAGGTATGTCTTTGGGCGATACAGGCCTCCAAGTGACTCGGTCTTGCGCTTGATTGACTTAGACTAACAAATTATGTTCTGTGATAGATGATGATTAAAAGTAATTGTAGATTAAGGATTGTAATAACCCGAACAGTCACCAGGTCCGGGCATAAGAAGAGTAGGGTTGAATTAGGTTATAGTAATCATTTTTGTTACCAGCATTTGGGATGTGGACTTTTTGTGCTTATTGCTAGTCATTATTTTAGTCAGTTATTTCTAGTTGTATTATTTTTGTCGGTGTTTGATAGTTTAATAGACATGATTCCATTTTTTTATGGCAGCTGGAGAGTGATACAAATGATATATTTTCATATTAAAGATGTGCATATTGATGCGTAGTTCTTATTAACTGTGCCCTTGCTGGTAAACTGAATTTAATTATTAGTACTTTATCCACACCAATAATGACTAGGGAGAAATCTGAGACCCCAAAACAACTTTTTTCCCAGTAAAATATGGTCGGATATGTGAGAAGTTAGGTTGTTCTTGATGTATTATCATCTTTCTCCTTTAATTTTAATTATAATTTTCGAGGAACTATCTCAGCTATTTCCTTATGATGCCTTATCTCTAGATGCAGCCCATTTTTTTTTGTAATCACATTTTTTTTTGTGATCACGTGCATGATTGTGATGGCATACAGACAGTGTAGGGATCTTCATAACAACCAACAGATGCGCTAGATAGAATACATGTATAATGTATACATCTTTAATGTACAATATACATTTATTTTATGTAATGCGTTTGTTGGTTGTTACGAAGATTGTGACAAGGTGCACGGTGTATGTAATATGAAAGATTGTATGGAATTTGTCAAGTGACAAGGTGCACGGTGCATGTAATATAAAAGAGTGTATGGAATTCTTCAAGTTGAAATATGCATGCATAATTTGAGTATACAAGGAAGCTGTGCTAGTGGGTTTATAGTGAATATGATGAAAATATGGTGGAAATTAGTAATGATATGTGCTTCATTTGTATAAAGATTGCTTGAACTGAGTCAGCATGTTTCTGGTGATGGTTTGTTACAGTAAACATTATTTTGGGCATAATCTTAAGGTTCTTACAGCATGATGTTTTAGAAATTGGGCCTGTTGTCAGTGTCAGATGTGAGGAAGGATATATTCCTATCCAGTTTGGCATGTGGGGGGGGGGATCAAAAGAATTCTAAGGTGATGGTTGCTTGTAACGGAAGCATTTATTAAATGCATGTTCTCATAATACGATAAACCTACGTGTGCAGTGTCAGTGTCCACATATTTCTGTCAGAATAATTTGGTTGAAGAGTTATGCATTCTCATGAGATCTGAGGTTCTCACTGTGGTGAGTACAAGGAGTATTGTCTTGCATTTGGTCGTGGTGAAAGCGTTAGATTATACGTGGTTGTGCATGGTGTGACTGCTTTGGTCGGGTACAAATTTGCCACCATTGAAGAGGAATGTCATCGAATTTCTGCTGACCACATGGCATAATGTCCAGAGACAGTATTTACTAGGCACTTGTTACCAACTGGTACGATATGGGCATGTATGACAGAAGGACATTACACTGTTGGTTTTTATTTCTAATTCCTTAGCACATTTGCTCCAGTACACCTATCAGAAATGAAAAACAGCATGGATGATGTTTATACAGAGCGATCGCATTCAAAATGGTTGTATAGGATCATTTTGTTATCTGACAGCTATCAGTTGGCCACTTCCTGTTAGCTATATCATAGTCTGCTTGGCCAAATACCCACACGTGAGACAGAGTAGTTGCAGGTAGTGATGCATGATAGTTGTCAGGTACCATAACGACCCTGTATTTCTGATTAAGATAATGTATTTTACCATTCTGTCACTAGATGGCGTTCCATCAGGTCCCATCTATTACCTGGCTACGTTAACTTTTAGCCTGGTGAGTGGAAGTAAGGAGTGCTGCTGCTTGAACCAACTGGCTGTGGAGTGAGTGGCTACACAGAAGAGAGAGAAAATGTTTATGTCAGTGACTACTTTTATTGAGAGAAGTGTGGTGTATAATGTGATTTTATTGCTGTAACTCTTATTTCTGCAGTTTATGGCGTAGTGCAAAGTTGAAAGTACAGACTTCTCAGCAAGACAAAATACATTTCACATGTAAGACTTAACAGCTTTCTTGCTGCACATGTTCACTAAACCATTCTCAGACTGTCAACTGCGTTGTAGGTGGATCACAGATAAGCATTTCAGAAATGTGCTCGGCCTTCCCCCGTCAGGGTTAATATGGTGAGGAAAACCCATTTATGTGTATATTTTGTGTGGCTTAGTCCATCCTGCCATGCTTTGCCTGTTATGCTAATATGACTCATGTCATTGGACAGCAGTAGACCAATAAGGAAGAAGCATGGGGGGAACAGTCTGGAACATACAGCATGTATGTATAAAAATGATTTGTTTCATCACTGTGTTGACCTTGATGACTGAGGCTGAGTAGGTCTCTGAAACATGTGACTTCAACCCAACTATAAGGCAGCAGAGAGTCTGTGAGACACTGTGAGTGAAGTTCATGCTGCTCTAGCCCAGGCATCGCCTTCATCTGCTTTTTTGTAAATGGGTGAATGAGTGTCATTCCTAAAATGGCTTTCAGAATGTTCCTTGCCATAACTGTTCACAATTTATTTTGATTCTTCCGCAGTCTGAAGATAATTTTTTCAGTAGTCTGTTTCCGTTTTTATGTCTATTTATCTTCCATGGTTTGAGCCAGGTGGGTCATATAACTTTGGATTTGGCTGTTGTTTTCATGAATACTGTTGTGTGATCTGATTTTAATATTGCCCAACTGACACATTTAACAATATGTTGATAGTCTCACAATTTTATGACTTTATTTTGAAATATTCTCATTATTCTGTTATCGATATGTGTTAGGCCCTTTTTTTCTCTCCACTTTGAAGTATTGACCGTCATTGATACATAAGTGACGGACTCACGGCTTGTAAGTGGTACCTTTGAAGCCATATCTGAATTTTCATTTTCCTTTGTTCTCTTTACAAAAACTGGAGGCTTCGTAATTTGAACAGCTTTCAGTCTGGAGTGCTGTCATACAGTTAGACTGGGTTTGGTGTGGGGGGCATGCAAGTTGTGAAGTTTCCTGTTTTGATCTGTCTGTGTTTGATTTAAAAGTCAGTTCTGCTTTGAATACAGCATCTCTTACATAATTAGTAGATACCACTCTTGGGCAACACTGTCATTATTCATAATATCTTGGTAACACTTGCCACTTCTATTTAAATAGAATGAAACCAGATGTCAGCCTGCTGTGCATGTAAATACTGCTTTGGTGTCACCTAAGCTGTATTTTTTTGTCTCATTTTTCTCTTCAGGATAACCTTTCATTTATTTAAATTTTTAACTTCCAGAGAAATTCTCTTCTTATTAATCAGTTTTTCCAGTCCAACACAACTTTTCTTTTTCATATTATTATTAATATAGGGCTGCTACATGTTTCGGCCCACTAGTGGCCATCTTCAGGTACGCAGTACAAAAACTAAAAGAAGGTGTAAAGGTTCAGGCTCCCCCCCCCCCTTTTTTTACATAAAGTAAATGTTAACGGAGTTTTTTAAAAAGTATAGAAGGTACAGTGTCTATTATTCTCTGTATGGGAATAATATTGGGTATTATATGCTGTCTTTAATTTATTTCACTGGGCTGAAATAATTGTGTGTGGAGCCACCTTTCTTTATGCTAAAAAATGTGTAATTTTCTTATTAATTTGTGTATAGTATCCAGTGACTTTCCAACATCAATCCCATTATCATTTGGTATGCAAAGCTTCCTGTTCACTGTTCTTCATTATAAAGTCATACCTCTGCTAATAGCATCACAAATTTCAGTGTGAATAATGAACCTGGTTTTATTTTATAACTTCCAGGACAGTACATTAAGTAATATAACTGAGATAGTTTTATGACTGTATCAATATACACACACACACCCAAGAAAATTATTTCTTACACTCTGTGAAGACAGAATGCTTGACAGTGATACACTGAATTCGTGGGATTTCCTTGTTACGAAACTGTGAATTAGTTTACACTATTCCTGCATTGCAAGTTTATGTGCTTGAGTAATACATTATGTTTCTGATTCAGTTTGTGTGCTTGATAGTTCTGTCATTGTATGGTGGTCCATCAAGTGGCAGTAAATATTATGGCTTTTGTCTGACAAAAGAATATTAATGGCATATTTGTATGTCTCTGTGTGTGTTACTGCAGAGTGGAAATGAGAATTGATGGTTGAGAAGACAATTGCTGGTTGAATGCTGTAGCAAATGTGTGAAGCATAGGAATGTCCAAGTGTCATGTTATTTCTGTGATGGTGTTTTTATGACTGGAACTGAATTAAAAAATCTGTCTCTCAGAAGTTAATGAGAAGGCTGTTGTAAAAGTACTGGAAGCACACAGAAGTTTAAATTTTTACAGGGCAATCCCAGTGGAAGGCATCATGAAATAATCTTGCACAGTTTCCATTTTGCATTTTTATATATCAAAAATATTGTATTAAATGCTGCTTCTAAAATGCTAGTATATGCTGAGTTTTTGTAAGGTACCAGAAGATGCAGAATATTATATTCTTGTGTCATATTGTACTAGAATGGAAGTGTGATTTATGGTTGGTTGTTGAGCTTGATTCACACGAGGTTGGTACGAGGAAAGACATGAGAGTTTGTAAATTAGGTACATGTTTTCGTAATATCTGTGTGGAAATTTTTAGTTTAAATTAGTAAACGTTTCTAAATTCAGGTACTGCATTGTGACGATTAACTGCTTGAAACCAGCACAAGCATTAGAAATAGTGCCTGAGTCACTGCTTCATGGTAAAAATTAATTTGCTTAGTTAAAAAGGGCTTAAAATTCAAATTTTTTTGTGTAATGAGCACATTCCTTAATATATGTGCTGAAAATCCAAGTTCTGAGGATGCACAGAGGTGCAGATTTAAACAGTATTAATCACTCTTGTCTTCTTAATTTGAACTCTGAAGAGTGGTTATCAGCACAGTTTAATACACATTATGGAACATAAAAATATTGATGCTGCAGTTAATATACAAATAAATTTATGTGATCCAGATGTTTTGACCAGTATATCTGCATTTGAAGTAAAAAATAACTAATTAAGTAGTGGTCATTCAAATTAGGTAGCACAGGATACAGAATCAATAACAAAGCAGTCTAGTAAAAATATTTGCTAATTACAAACAGGCAGTACTGTGTTGTGGTACCAACATGTGTCAAGTTGGTAACAATCCCTTCTCGTTAGATACATTATTCTCAAACCATGAAAGTTTTTTATTCGATGTGACCCCACCAGTTACTTTTATAGAAATATTGCAGCAACATTTTATTCGTAATTAGTGACAAATTTTGCCCCAGTTGGTCTGGACTGAGTTTGCTGTAGGACTAAATTTGGAGCAGCCGTACTGAGTCTGGGTTAGGAGTCCAGTGGATAATCAAAAAGTTGGATTATGAGTGTAACAGAAAACTTTTAGCCAGAACGAGTTTTGTTCAGGACAATAATGGAGAATAAGAAGGCAGATTGAGTCAGTTCTAGGATCTCAGAAAATTTATCATAATGTGTATAGCTGAAGAAGATTCTGGCCACAGATTGAGGAAGGCAGGTCTACAGTCAAAATAAACTCCAAGTGTAAGTTGAGAAGTAGCGAACACTGCATAACGGTGCATAACATCGCATATGCTGTGTGCTGTCCATGACAGGTGACCCTTTCAGTGCTAGTGAAGAGAAATTCATATGTTGGTTGTGTTGTGTATTGTTAATCTGATAGTTCTGATTTCAGTGCATTATCATACTCCTGTATATGAAACCTTAAAACCTCAGTTTGTATCTGTTAAGTTATACTTGATCTAAAATTTCTCAAAACATGAAACTTGTTGTTACAGGACTGTATGTTCAGTGAAAAACAGTGGAACGGTTCCGTCCAAAACACACTGTCCTTTTCCGTCCATAACATTGAAAGGGTTAATAAGTTTGCAGGTGTTATGTGATATGGGATTCCTAGCTTACGGGTCTCCTGATGAGGGTCCCTGAGGATACCGACATAAAAATAAGATAATGTAGTAGTTACTATATTTTCACATTGTTGGAAAGTTTTGGTTGGTTTCATAGAGTGTTGGTGGTGTTGCCAAATGGTTGGGCCTCATATAGGGTCCTAGTGGTGTACCAGTATAAAATAATTTAAGTTTAAAATCACGGAGTTCACAGACACCTTTTATGAAAATGAGAATTCAGTGATATTCCATTATATTTAAAATTAAATGGCTGCTTTGCACAAGATTCCCACCCACACCCCCCAGCCCCGATCCAATGATCATGACAGGCCTATAGGTCTGCGTGCAGAGTGCTCATAAATGTAAGTACTGAAGTTGTTGTGGAGGGGTGGGCAGTTACCCTGCCTGGCAGGCCACTATGGCAAACACAACTATGTTAGTGGAAAAACTGTATATGTTTCCCATTTGTACATTGAAGAAAATAAGGGTACCTAACTGATACGTGTTAAAAAGCTTTAAATTCAACAAAACGAAATAAAACACAAAATTATTTTTTCTGTGTGACATGTTGACCTCATGACTGATTAAATCATATTTATGGTGTGTGCGTATACAGAAAACAGTTTTGGGCGCGGTTGTGTTGACAGGATAGTGTTATTGGGCTGAATGAGGCCTGCAGGCAGGGTTTTGCCTGTCTCTGACATAGTAAATGATTTGTGAATGATTTTATGCATATATTCAACATATTTATATAAGTGCTTACCGAATGATATACCACACACAGCTTAATTTACTGGCATACTGTTTTTGAGGTGCTGACATCGTGTGCCTTAATTTCTTGTACTGTGGCTGCGTATAACATTGTAAAAAAATTCAGAGAACTAGATTTTTGTGATATTGAGACTTCTTGCTATGAATCTCATCTTGCAGTGCAGTGGAAGTAATAGGTGAACTATGAGCCTAATGTATAGCACTGGTGCATATTAGGTATTGTTGTTCTCAAATTAAACAAGCAAAGTTGTGAGTACTGGTTGATTGTGGAGCATTTATAAATTGTATTACATTAGTTGCATTTCCATAAATGAAGGAGGAAGAAATCTGAAGCATCCAGAGTTCTGCATTTGTGTGTTGATAAGTTGATGTCCCATAAAGGTTATTTGTGATATGTATTTGATATGATGATGATTGTAAAATGTTTCAGCTATCATTGAAAGAGTTAATTTTGTTCTTTGTTGGTTTCTTTACTTTAAGAATGTGAATACAACATACTTATCAGGCCTCTGCCAAAAATGAGTATAATTAAAAAGCTGTAGTCATTCTTTAAAGAATGACTTCCTTGAAAGGAAATGACGTGTATTCAAATGTCTTGTATCATTCTACTACGAAACATTCAGAAACTTTAAGATGGTGATATCTTCATTGACTTTCAGAATTTACAAGCCTGTCTCTCAACGTTCCAAGCTTAAGATTTTGTGGTCAGATTGGTAAATTTTATGGCTTAAAAGGCCAAACAAAAAGGTCTTGATTTAGGACCATCAGTGTTTTCTTGACCTTGTATTACACATTGTTGACGTAGATATCAGTTTGGTGCACTGTAACTTCAACATGGACCTCTCAGCCCATGGGCCATAATATTGCCCACATACGTTCTGAGGAGGAGATTAATGTATGAGATATGCACACTTCTGGGCTATTATGCAGCGTTGAATGGTAATCCTTTATTGACGTTCCGGGACAATGTATCAGTCCCATATTGAAAGATCAAGAAGTCCAAGAAGACTTCCTGGACTTCTTGACCCTTGAATATGGGACCGATACATTGTCCCGAGACATCGGTAAAGGATTACCATTCAGTGCTGCATAATAGCCCTGAAGAATGCAGATCTTGCCAACATCGCGGCAGAAGCCTGAAATCACAGATTAATGGATAGTTGTTTTCTAGCTTATTTTATGAATTACTTCTATAAAAATATTCCACTCTTAGTTTGGTTATGGAGACCTTCAGCCCATGGGCTGGGTCAGCATTTTCTGGGGAAGTCTTCAGACTTCAATTCAATGCAGTTGAGTAGTACCTGTGAATCTGGGCTGACTTCTGTTTCCATGCTTTACTGTTTCAGGGGGTTTCTGTTTGAATGCTTTCTTACTGCTGTGAAACCAGTGAAATGTGTTGCTAAAATTTATAATTAGTTGAAGGGAACAATGCTACTTGTTTGTATTTTTGTGTGTGTATACACAAAGTTGTGAATTTTAAGACAGTTGGAGGTACTGATTACGTTAAATCCAGAGGTATTAACAGTACATCTTACACTGTGTTTGCAGATGTTTGAAAATATGTATTGCGTTACTCCACAAAAAGACACATCCTATAGCACGTGATTTGTGTGTTATTGATGATTCCTGATATTCAACACATATTTACTCATTATGGATTTGATTATATATATATATCACTTCCTACAAAAGTAGGAAGTTCTTTACTATCTTATGATGCTTTTCTATGTATGTTGCATTTTATGTAAAATTCTTTCTCTAAATGTTGCTTAATAAAACAGTATGTTGAAATTAGGACTTGGGGTTACCAATACAATATCCAAATCCTGCCTTCATTCTCTTGTAATAATTGTCTGTAGTTTGTTTTTATGATAAATTGTGTGAATGGACTAAGGTTGGTATTGCTGTGGCATAGCTGAGTGTCTGTCTGGTTAAGTAGCTTTACCATGTTTGCAGAAAGTAGTCCACAGATGTTGGGGATGACTGCTGTTGGCTTCACCATGCTGTCTGCTGGTGCCTTTCCACTGTATCTGGTGTGTATTAGAGCACTTGTGGCCAGTGAAGGTTGGCACTACCAACATGGCGTGGACTGAAGAGTTTGCTGACTGGAGAAGCATTCTGGGTGAGTGTCATTATGTCGTAAGTTTATGGCACTGACCCAGTGAGTAATTCAGGCAGCGGCTAATGTGTTGTCTTTGTTGTTGGTGTCTTGGATGACATAAAAATCAAAGTTTTGGCTCAGATTTAAATAGCATTTACAAATCTCGAGTTTTATGGTCTCTACACACTAAATATTAGTTGGGTGATCAACTTGAGAAGAATTAGATGGGCAGGGTGTGCAGCACGTACAGGGGGCAGTAGAGGTGCATACAAGGTTTTGGTGGTGAGACCTGAGGGAAGGAGACTGGAAGACTAGTTATTGACGGGAGGATAATATTAAGCTGGATTGCCAAGAAGTGGGATTGGGAGGCAGGGACTGGGTTGACCTGGCTCAGGATGGGGACAGGTGGGTGGATGTTGTGAATGCAGTAATGAACCTTAGGGTTTCATAAAATGCAGGGAATTTCTTGACTGGCTGAGGGCCTGTTAGCTTCTCAGGAAGGGTGCTCTTGCATGTATTTAGTTGTAACAAGTCTTACAGAGCATTGTGGAAGCAACAGCCTCATTGTCATTGTTAGTGTGGTTAGCAATTTAAAAGTGAGAGTAGGCGTGTCAGGAGGATATGGATGGCGTTAACAGACTAGTCTTTGTAATGTAGATGTGTGTTTACTATGAGGTTTGGACTCAGTTTTTAAAATATTGGTAGCTGAATTTTAGGCCTGAAGTGACAAATAGTTTTGGTGTGCCTGGCGCATGGGTATGATTAGTGTTCTACTGAGCAGGCTTGGCATAGTTGTAATGTCGTGTGTGTGTTCTCATGGAGTGTTTCATGATGGCTTCATCACATGCCAATCAGTATGATTGAGCAAGTGTAATTTAAAACGACTAGCGTGTGTTTCAAAATATGCAGCGTTGCCATGCATGTGATTTTGTAAGAGGTGCATAGGGCTGCCAACATGAGAGAAATTAGCTAATACATCCTGGGTTACGAACCTTTGTCTCTAAATTTCAGGAAGAAGGGTGTGACTGTGGTGTTGAGAAATTTTGAATCTGAGGTGGCGGAAGTGAGGAGTGTGGATGTTATTGGTGTTATCAGATTAAAGCGGATTTGATGGCTTATTGCAGCAGAGAAGGCGTTGGAGAGATGAAAAATGCACATAGAATTTATTTTGAAAAACCTAAGTGAAATGAAAAATAAAATAGTGACGTTTTGTGTTTTATTTAACGGCGTTTTTCAGGCTTGCGCGCGCGCGCGCGCGTGCGAGAGAGAGAAATACAAGGTCAAATGTCTGTGTGACTGTGAAACAACTCATTAATTCCATAGAACCAAGTATTTTAAAAAATAATAATCGCTCTTCTATTCAAGACATTACCACATTTCAAGGAACCCTGTAATTCATCACCACTTACACAACAACCCAACAGTGGCCCTGACCTGATGCAGAGTAATCCAGTCTGCACATTCCCACCGTTGGCTTAAATTTTCGTCTTTGTATTAACCTATCAGCATGCACACTTTCCAAGTTTTGTCCAGTTCCCTTTTTTCTATTACAAGTTTGTATGCGTGTCTAACCTGTGACAAACTTGCTACATGTTCTGTCCATCTCATCCTCCCTGATTTGTAATTGTGAATGGTCAGTTGTGTAAGATGTGGAAGGAAGTGATAGGCTTATTGGTCGCTTTTCCCAATTTTGTGAAAAGTGACTACTAGCTTCGTGATGTCTGTCCGTCCTTCTGACTCTGCATGGAACAACTCGGCTTCCACTGAACGGATTTGCATGAAATTTAATGTTTGAGGGTTTTTTAAAAATCTGTTGAGAAAATTCAAGTTTGATTAAAACTGGTACTTTACATGAAGACCTATGTACATTTATGATAATGTCTCGCTGAATTTTCTTAAAGTAAGAAGTGTTTCAGACAGAAGGTGTGCAGAAAATGAAGTTACACATATATTCAGTATTTTTCCGAAAATCGTGCCATTTATGAGATAATGTAGAAAAATATGGTAGAGCCAGACAGGCCACAGATGGCAATATAATACGGCGCAGAAAAGATGTCACTTTCCTGCCAGATAACTAAGGCAAGAATACAGACAGAATATGTAGTACTGCTTTTCCACGGCAAGAGTGGTTGCGCGAACGCGCGTGAATGTTAGGTTATGCGTACATTGCGTGTGTTGTTTTAAGTTGTGATATGACATACCAGCATTTGCCTAAAGGGACTGAGACAACTCAACAGAACTTCCTGTAATTTGACGTTCCTACAGCCTTGAAGTGGTTTGCTGTTATGGGGAAGGTCCGGGGTTCGAATACCGGTAGGGGCAAGAAAACTTTCTCCTCCAAAACGTGGAGACCGGTTCCGTGGCCCACAAAGCCTCGTATTCAATTTGTAGTGGGGTTCATTTCTGGGGATAAAGCGGCTGGGGAGTCATGTTTACCCAGGCGCGCACCAAGAATTTTTCTTTGGGGGGGGGGGGGGCAGTTGACCCTGAGGCTATATAAATTTGATTTTCAAATTTATATTATAAAAATCATGTCTTAAGTGCAATGCATTTGTATACATACAAATATAACTACATGTTCCATGACTGCGTCACAGTGTCCTGGCTGCTTGTTTTTTTTTACGTTTTATTTATTTTACAGAATTCTGATGTACTAGTCATCGATTTCAGCGTCTGATTTCAGATGAAGGGGGAAATCACGTAGAAGCTTTTATACCATAATATGTACAAAATCTGTGTTTATGAAATTTCCGGTTTGGGGGGTTTGGGGGGGGGGGACTGCAGTCCGTCAGCCCTCCTACCCCCGCGGGTGCGCTCGTGTGTTTACCGCTCACCTCCATCTAGTGGCGAGACGAAGAATGAATGGAGCTATGCCTGTGAGCCCCATATGTGCGTTCAAGGCGTGGATAGAGAAAACTTCACCGTGCACTTTTTTATGGGGTGTCACTGCGCAGTTCGGTAAGTGCCCAGTCCCAATCGAAATAGCAATGCTGCAAATAACCAAGTATAACTTCTTTTGTTGTCAGGATCTGAAGCTGACTGCCATCTGTTCTTAGTGACACATTTTCGTGACCCACACGTTCCGTAGACGTGACGTAGAAGCTAGTGTTATCGGTGTGAGAGAGGCAGGCTGTGCTGTTCGAGTCGGAGTTCACTTCCGTATTAAGGGCAATTCCAATAGCGACCGCAGATGGTTGTGTTCACCAAGTGGCCGTTAGACACAACTGGCCATTATCTCCTGTTATTTCGGAGATAAGGCTGGTACAATGTCGTCACTACGAGAGCTAACTGCTCTTATAAGTTGCTTCAGAAGTTTATATAGCCTTGTTTTAAAGTGTCTTAAACGTTTTCCACATGGAGACGAAATGAAAATTGGTCTCTTTGGGGGTATTACTTGAGTTTTATCATTTGTGCACCACCGGGGATGCACAAGTGGGGGGGGGGGGGGGGGGGGGGGGGGGGGGGGGGGGGGGGGGGGGGGGGGGGGGGGGGGGGGGGGGGGGGGGGGGGGGGGGGGGGGGGGGGGGGGGGGGGGGGGGGGGGGGGGGGGGGGGG
>BLKM01000679.1:2030992-2100974 GCA_013340265.1 Coptotermes formosanus | reverse complement strand
GGTTTAAACGACGCTCTTCCGCTCCAACCGTGCATGCACCAAAAAATCTCGTAGCAATCTCTAAATTCAAGGCGCGAAAAGGCTGAGGATCCACAGATGTTTGGCACCCCAGTACCAAGTTTAGCCGTCGTGGCGACCAGGCGTCTGGGATTTGTGCGCCACCCTATTCACTATTAGGTCGTTTAAATCAAGGATTAGATGGTAGGGTATGTAGAATGCGTGAGTTAGGATTACATGCAGTTTTTTTTTGTGGTGAAAACAACGCAGGAGACCATTTGTATGGCATAGACGCAGATGCGTGAATAATATTAAAGAGGTACCTGTAAGGTGTGGCGTAGATTCGTTTGGATCCTTGTGAACAGGCACCCGTCTGTCGAGTTCCTTAAAATGGGCATTTCTTGAATAGACGAACAACTGATACATTCTCCAGAAGGTCTTCATTCTGTGTGTAATTAGCTTGTCCATGTGGTAGATACGTATTTTAATTGAAAATGTTACAGTACGCCAGCTGAGAGGCGCGGTCGTAGTTTTAAAACATAAAACATGTGCAGCAGAATCTCGATGTTCGTGATAAGGCCGTCACGAACATCGGAATACATTTTCATTGTAAAACGCCTAATTGTTTACAAGAACTTACGAAACAGCAGTAATAAAAACATACCCTAAAAATATAAAAAACACGAAATTTTATTTTAATAAAGTGCAAACAATTTTTGGAAGCATAAGGCACATTAAATGAGGGGGATAAGCATTCCATAAAGCACGAAAGCAGTCAACCTCAGCGGGTGAAAGACAGAGCTTGAACGAGCCAGTAGTTATATGCGCAATAGCAGGATATCGGGATAAGTCGACTCGCCAGCCAAGCGGTCTTGTCCCGATTGGTCGAAACCAATCACGAAAGTTCGAAACGTATTAAAATGGGTGGCCATGAAAGGTCTAAATCTCGAATACCTAACGGAAATCAAGATTCTATTGCAGTGGCTTTTGGTTCCTTCATTTCAGTTTTCGTTTATAGTTTGTCGTTATTTATTTATTTATTTATTTATGTGGCTAGCCTGCCCCCTCCCCATTATCAAATTAAATCTGAATGCTTTCAACAATTTCGGAGGTGAATTGTGAGAACAGGTAGCAGCTCCGATATGTATTATAGATTCATTATTTGAAGTTGCGTGACGAACTCACAACGTACCTGAACAACAATGTCCAAATGTCCACCACTATTAGGGTTTACCTATGAGTATAGTGTTGTGTTCAGAGTCCCGACATTACACAGTTAGCCGCGCTTGAACAGTAAGTTAGGTGTTAAAGTCTTAAAAAGTTGTAATTTTTTGTCAGCTGGACTTTGGGTTAGTTACATCATCAGCCTGTAAGTATTGAGAGGACATGGTATCATTCGACTGGTCACCTTGGAAGATGTTTTTACTTCATGATCTGTCTTGAATAAACAGCGTGACGTAGCCGAGTGTAAATTTGTTATTAATAAGAGACAGTATGGGGACAACAAAGGGATCACATTTACAGTTGTAAAGTTTAACCCTTTAAAGACGAAGCGTATCTGTTTTAGTGCGTACCGCGCTGTAGACACTTTCTACTTCGGTTATAAAAACCAATCTGTTAATATTTTATAAGGCAGAAGTTGCTGTTTGTTCTGAGATCCGTACAAAACACATAAACGTAATGTGGGCACCACGTAGAATTTTTTAATGTTAAACCTGGTGGTATGTAAAGTTAGGCTTTAAAAGGTTAAACCCATGTCGTGGGTTGTATACCAAAATAGAAGCAAAAATGTATGCTTTAGAAACACCGAAATGAGATTTCTAAGACGTTAAATTTTTATGACAGCGTTTATGTCTACAATTGATTTGTATAATTAGCAAATGAATGAAAAGAAAAATGGTATATGCAATTAACAAAGAGTGTAGTTGTAAAATATACCTGTGTGTAATTTTCAAATTTTCAATTAACGTTTACGAGGAATTTATAAAGAGGACTGGACAAATTTGTTCCTGTGATTAAGCACCAAGGTATGGAAGCATGTGGGTGCGTGGAGGTACAGCTCCACTCATCTTTTATTCTGGAACTAGATGGAGGTGAGCGATCATTTTCACTCTCCTGCCGCTTTGAACCCGGGGAAAAAGCCCATTCCTGCCTATTGAACAGGCGGTTGGGTGGGCCTTGGGCCTGTCCGGATCTTGTGGAGCAATAAAATCAATGACCTCGCGGAGTATCGAACACTGATTTCCCGGTCGTCCATTCCGTGGCCTAATCACTAAACTGACTGAGCTAGAGGTAAATGAAAATTAAATCCTTCCGACAAGTTTTACTCTATACACGCTGCCTCTGAATACCAAATTTAAATGAAAGGTGTTCCGCGCCTCCGACAGGCGGAAGAACGGACACGACCCACCGCATTTTGCTTCCACGATATGCCTTTTATGAAAGTGCGCATAACAAAATGCATGTACGTAATTCGTTTCGGTGACATTGGTCTGGCCATACTGTCTTGTTAACTCTTATAAATACAATAATTTTTATTTTCATTGTGCCAGTCTCGCGTCGTATTGCGTCACCATCGCAGCTTTGCGACATGCCGCGCTTGCGCGGTAACGCTGCAAACAGCTGTACATAAAGCGGACGTTGCAAGAGAAAACAGTCGTCAGGCGCTTTGAAACAACTGGCGGGGAGTTGCAGAGGTGCTGTGAGGGTAGCAGAGGTGCTGTGAGGGTAGCCGTCCGATCAAGGCATGGATTCACAGGAGAAGCTACCGAAATCAGAAACGATACGTTTAAGGAAACGCCACATAGGGTAAGTTACTGCAGTGAATATTGTACGTACATCGCGTCATGACAACCATGATTCGATTTGTGGCATGGGCAGAGCTATCTGTGGCCCACCCAGGTAGAACAGCGCAGTCGACATGGTGGACTGGGGTCGACGATGAAGGAATCGTGGTTCGATTCCCGATAGGAGGAAGAGGTTTATATCGCCTCCATATATTACCGAGGGTAAGAATGAGTAGAGATATACCTCCACGCTCACATATGCTTTCATGACGTGCATAGGGATAAAGTTACCAGTGCTTTTACCCAGCGTCGTATCCACCTGTGCTTTTACCCAGCGTCCTACCCAATGGGTACCAGTTCTTTCTTTCTTTGGGCGTACGGCGTCCAGAGCACTGGCGTAACGAAGACTGGTGGGGCCCCTCTGCAAACACCGAGGGCCCTTTCATACCCCTTAGGTACATGGCCACATTTCATAAAATAGTATGGCGTGTACGTAGTTTACAAATAGAGTTGTTTATTTAAGTTTTTTCTTCTAATTTCGTTTCTTGCAATTACCTTAGAATTCGCCCGAATAGTGGGTGGTGTTCTGTGTAGAAACAAATTTTGGGCCCCCGGGTGTTGCCTACTGTTGCTGTGTGGTAGTTACTTGCCAGGGCCAGGGCGTGAAAGAAACGGCCGAGTCATCTAGTACTGAGTATGGAGTGTGTGGAACTATACCTTCATTCACACGTGTATGTACACGTGCGGTGTGAATGTTTGTGGGATGATTCTTAAGGAAGCAGAGAGACAACTTAACGTGTCTTACTAGTATATGAGGTGATAAGTGGACTGTTTACGTCACGGTTCAAAGATGAAAAACAACATTGTGGGAAGTTGTACTCAGTTAAAGTAAATGCTGTTTTACATGTTATTAATGTTTGTGTTTTGGTGTTAATTTGTTGTCTGTGCAATTATAAAACTAGTGGCGCTGCTTCCAGACTGGGCCCGATCCATTGTTTAGTCCAATGAACACCGGGGACCCTTTTCCTGAGTTAAGATGGCCAGGGCGTGTAACTGATCACTAATTTTAACCTTTTAAAGCCTAGCGGTAACTTTACATATGACAAGGTTTAACGTTAAAAAATTCTACATGGTGCCCACATTGCGTTTATGTGTTTTGTACGGATCTCAGAACAAACAGCAACTTTTGCCTTATAAAACTTTAAGAGATTGGTTTTTATAACCGAAGTGGACAGTGTTTACAGCGCGGTACGCAGTGAGTCCTTATATAAAACAGATACTCTTCATCTTTAAATGGTTAATTTAGTTCCGAAGGTTAATAAAGACTAGGGCGCCTATGCCTCCACTCCTTGATGCATCTTTATGGCGTGGTGCTTTGTTAAACACAGTAACAGCTTTACCTGTTTTTTAATTTTTTTAAATTTTTAATATTGGAGATAACTTATAATTCGCAGGTAGTTGACGAGAGTGTGAAAATGTGGATGTTTATCTCCATGTTCCATGGGGCGTAATTTAGCCACAGCCACAACTTGGCCAATTTTAACCTTTACACATTGCATGCTGCTCTTGCAAATGGCGCTTCAAAAGTCTTTATCATAAACATCTGTGTGGTTGTGAATGACGATGCTGTGCCTTATGTTTTTGTCTGGTGTGACCTGTGTGGCCTTCAGAAACATTTATCAGCATTTGACCCCAGTTTTAACTCTTTATCATTCAGTGTCAGCCCTCAACATGTGTGCTTGGTAGTTTGGTTACAGTACTCTATGTCCTGTTAATTTTGCTGTATTTATGCCATTATTTATGTAAAGACTTTTCACTTACTGAGAGTATGATTGAATCATAGTGAATAATGAATTGGAAAGGATGTGGAAGGAAGTGACCGCGGCCTGATTTGAGATAATGGTGCATTTGCTTGGATGGACTGAGGAAAGCCATGAATCCACAGTCAGTACTGTCAGTTTCTCGAGCAAAATTCAAACAGGAACCCGCCAGAACAAAAATCAGACGCATGACCGCTGGAGTCAACTTTCTGTGCAGTAATGCAAAGCACAGTGGTTCCTATATATACCACTTCCGGTATTCAGGAACTTCAGATTTGACCCACGCAGAATATTGATGTGTTTCTTACAATGTATAGCGATTATTTCTCATGTAGCATTAACTGATTTCTCTGTAATGGAGATGTAGTGTTCTTTCTGAGGTGGAAACTGTAATTTTATATACTATGTAAAAGACAGACAACTTTCGGGCGCGAGAGCTGAATCGATAAAAAAAAGTGTTCAGGCAAAATCACAAATAACATCCATATTTTTTGCTTTTGCGTCTTCAGTGCTAGTCATTACGGGCGCCAATACTGAGTCAGTGAACGGTATTTGAAATTAATCTCAAATTCGAGACACATATTTTGTTGTCAAGTACAGTCGAACCCGGTTATAACGACATCGGTTTATGCGTCACCTCGTATATAGCGTCAGATAATCTGTGGTACCAATTAACCTTTTAAAGCCTAGCGGTAACTTAACGTGCCACCAGGTTTAACATTAAAAAATTCTACGTGGTGCCCACATTGCGTTTATGTGTTTTGTACGGATCTCAGAACAAACAGCAACTTTTGCCTTATAAAACATAAAGAGACCGGTTTTTATAACCGAAGTGGAGAGTGTTTACAGCGCGGTACGCACTGAGTCCTTATATAAAACACACACACTTCGTCTTTAAAGGGTTAATTCCTCATTGTTAACCATAAAATCACACTCCTCGGTTATAACAACACTAGTTTATAACGACACCACATATTCAGTCCCTTTCATGACGTTGTAACCGAGCTAGCCACCATTTTACTTTCAGGCTCCAAAACCTGTAAACAACGAAACCAAGTATTGCGCTATTTATTTTTATGTGATGTGTAAATTCTGTTTATATTTTGATATGAAACGTATGTTGTATTTGTAGTACAATGTGTTTCTGAATAGAAATGCAGATAAAATAATTATTCGTCGAATTTAATATTTTTTGCTTCATATTTCTGAAATTAAATCGCGGTCTAGATTGTAAAGTTCAACGGCCCCATGAGGCCGCGTGCCGCATTTTTTTTTTGGCCGTATGCTAGATGAACCACAGCCGTCGGATGGTTAAGTGTAGCAGCTGGAGAGTGTTACAAACGAAGTCGTTGCTTGTGGTACATAAGTTTGGATCCCCATTCAGGTGAAGGCACTGCCAATTTGACACGGGACATCGGACAGACACAATATATGCACTGAAAGATCTTGACCTAACAATGTACACCTGTGTTGTAGTGTACCACTTAATGACAGCAGTGGCTTCTAACACTGCAAGTGTGTTTTGTCACGAACAGCTGGTCCGAAGGCCACCTTTAGAACCGCAGTTGATAATCTCAAATCCAGTTCAAGGGCGATTAGTGTCGTGTGTTGTGATGATACCGCGTTCGTGCAAATTTATGTGACAGCGCGTCACGTATTTCGCAACACACGTTCGCCATCTTCAAATCCGACTAGGCACTCTTCCGTCTCTTTCCTTATTTCTCACTTTTTCGTTCCTGCTATGTTGAATCTTCCCCCTTTGCCTTTTCCCTTTTCTTCTATATTTCGTTATTTATCTTTCATCCTTTTATCTTTCTTTCCTGTCATTCCCCTTGTATCTACATTTCTTTCTTTCTACTCTTTATCTTATGCTGTTACTTATTTCTTTTATTAATTTCTCTTGTTGTTAAAAAGGATGTCATTCCGTTGTGTTGTTTATAACATAAATCAAGTCGAAATCCGTCGAAACACAACTAAGTTTCATTTATTATACGGAACTACGTGTTTCGACTTCTTTCAGGCCATCCTCAGGTTCACAATTTTTATTTTTAAAACATATTGAGGAAGAAATTGTAAGTGTTGCTTTCTCAGTATGTTTTAAAGACGAACTTTGCACGTGAGGATGAACTGAAATAGGTCGAAACATGTTGTTCTTTACAATAACTGGAACTTGTTTGTGTTTGGACGGATTTTGACCTGATTTCTGTTGTTTTTTGTTTATTTAGGACTGCAGGTTTTTAATATTTTTTTTTCTGTTCAGGCTTCATTCTTCACCTGCTTTGCTTTCTGTGTTTTTATGAAGACGTGATTGCTGCAAGTGTTAGCTCAGATGTTTGTCTTGTGTATTATACGACGCTGCCCGTGTCCTCACTGGGAGGACGATGCACGATGAATAGGGAAGAGGCAGCCCTGACCTAAAGGACCCTGCATGCAGACATTACCCGTCATTATGCAATTTGAAGTTACGCAGTTTCAGACTTACGCAATTTTAAAATACGCAAAGGATGGAATTTTTTAAACGGACCGAATTTTTCCTTGCGGGAGTGAAAACTCAATGATACAAAGATGGGGGCGAAAATACTGCTGGGCGATAACACAAGCGGTTGAGACTTCATGCTGCGGCCGATTAGGTTACAGTGTGCTGGAGTTTTGATTTCAACTGTACTTCTGTGTAACTCTGACCATACGTTTACTCGACTCCGGCTTGCGCCGGAACGTTTGACTATTCCATAAGTAGGGGAGTGTGTCTGCCCTGGATAGCGTCAGTAAGCTGCACTTGTTAACCTTTTAAAGCCTAGCGGTAACTTTACGTACCACCAGGTTTAAGATTAAAAAATTCTACGTGGTGCCCACATTGCGTTTATGTGTTTTGTACGGATCTCAGAACAAACAGCAACTTTTGCCTTATAAAACATTAAGAGACTGGTTTTTATAACCGAAGTGGAGAGTGTTTACAGCGCGGTACGCACTGAGTTCTTATATAAAACATATACGATTCGTCTTTAAAGGGTTAAAGCAGAAACGATTCAAGGATTTCGATTTATAGAAGACGCTATCCGTGTCAATCCGTATGTGTTACATGAACGCCATATTTGGCGAGCCCGTGCACTACATTCCTCCTTCCTGACTCTTGCAACTCGTTTTCTATACAACTTACTAGTACGTCCAGGATATATGTTAAGGTGTGTCTGTGGAAATTCTTGGAAGCCATTAATTAATGTGATTCTTACATACCCTGTAGATAAGGTTTATTTCTGTTAATACGCGACACGTTTTTAGCGCTGTGGGAATGGTACTTGCTTATTACGGGGAGGAAATTCCGCAAACAGATAAAGCTGTTGTCGACAGTGAACTTTACCAGTGCTATCTAAGAGTGGCGGCTTATGTTGAATGCGTGGCGTAATATATTTTTGTTTTTAGACAAGGTATTATCAAGTACAGATGTACTGTTCTGTTATCCATGAATGCCACATTCTTGAACAACTTGAAGAAAACTGTTAAATTTATTAAAACTGTCATATTGTGGTCTTGGGTCATGTAACCTTGTAATTTTGTAGGTGATTACTGTCGTTTCGTAGGAAAATCCTGCCGACACCCTGAAGAAGGAGGCAACATGTTCATCCGAAACCTTTGTAACAACTTACCAGACAGCACTGTGTCCTGAAACAGAAGGCCACAGTGTAAAAATCCGCACCAGTGCATAAACCTCAGGTCCTATACAGCGTGGCGCAAAAATTGCTTGACACTATAGGCCGTTTTTAAATGTCGAGTGTCAAGTGGCTTTTGCGACACGCTGTATATTGAGAGCGTAACGCTAGGCATACTGGAAACCTTCCATAAAAGCAGTGCTCTTTGGGAAATCGGGAAGCATTGAATAGAAAAGTACTTTTGGCCTTTGGGGGGGGGGGTGGTTTAAAGGGCCATGCCATGACTTGGGCGATTAGTCGCCGGCCTCTGCGGAGGCTTGCGTTCGATCTTGGGTTAGTCTGTGTGAGATTTGGGGTGAACGAAGTGGTACCGGGACCAGTTTTTCTCCCATTATGTCGGTTTTCCCCCTGTCTGTATCATTCCACCCATGCTCCATAGTCATCTTCCTCTACATGTTGCTCTTGCCGGAAGGGCAAACAGCCGAGGGCAGGGAACCTTCCAGCAAGCAGTACTCTGTCGGAAATTGTAGTGCGTTTGCTAAAAAAGATTATTTCTACTTTTTTTTTGTTATGTTTCGAGGGTCAAGAGCAGTGGGGTGTCGTTTTGTGTACAGTAGAGGCATTTGTCTGTAACCATAATGTTTAGCCTAACGTTATTTGTACTGTTTTTGTGTCAGGACTCTGTGGTTGCAGGCAATCGTGCAAGCTGTTTTACCGATCTGACCCCCTCAAGATTGTCCGGGCATTCGGTCAGTATATGTATGATGAGACGGGTAAACAGTACTTGGACTGCATCAACAATGTGGCCCATGGTAAGCAGTTGTACCACTACTTCTTATTAAATAATTAGAAGTTGTTAGTCTCTCAGCAAGTCAAGAAATTCTTATTTTTTATGGAAAACCGAATGTTCATACCCATATAGCAAAACAGAACCAACTTATGCACAGTAGTATTGTTTATTTATTTCACCTTTGTCTCTAGTTCATCTTCTCCCCGGCGTGTTTCGGCAATAACTATGCCATTATCAAGGGGGGCTACATAAAATACGTAAGATGCGCATTAAAATGTGAATTATAAAATGTTAAGACTGTTAAAAATGTTAAAAATCTTCTATAAAAGTGTGTCGTGTATACCGATGTCGTTATAACCGGGTTTGACTGTGCATTTTTCCGTCCTCTTGGACCATCATTAGGCTCCGTGTATAAAAACTTAAAATTAAGGTAAAAGCGTAATATACCTGGTTTCTTCCTTGTGCTATCTCATAGTAACATTTTATTACAGTTTTATTACAGTTTTAGTTTTGTTGTTTTGTAAGATATTTTCGTTGTAGCTATTCTATATTGGTGATCGTTTTTGTACATTGTTAAAGCCAAAAATGTGCCAAAATATTTATTAAGCCAAAAATATTTCTTATACAATGGGGAACGTTAATCTAAAATTTTTATTAAAATTTTCGTTTGAAATTATTATTTCGAAACTGAAATTTGTGAGATGTGTGTTCCTTCGTTGTTTTAATTTTCTTTTTGTATCCGAAGGCGAAGCTTCTATTTTGCTGATACTTGGTTATGGTTTCTTCGAATATTCAAAATTGTTTTTCTCAATTTCGTATTATGCTGTTTGAATAGACTGTAAACGGGATGTATTTTTGTTTTTACACTAACTAACTAACTAACTAACTAACTAACTAACTAACTAACTAACTAACTAACTAACTAACTCCATGGAGCAGAGGCCTTCTTGAGAAGCTAACAGTTTCTCAGCTAGTCAAGAAATTCCCCGCATTTTATGGAACCCGAAGGTTCATTACCGCATTCACAACAGCCCGCCACCTGTCCCTATCCTGAGCCAGCTCAATCCAGTTCAGGTCCTCCCATCCCACGTCCCGAATATCCATCTTAATATTATCCTCCCATCTACGCCTGGGTCTCCCAAGTGGTCGCCCTCCCTCGGGTCTCCCCACCAAAATCCGGTATGCACCTCTCTCCTCCCCCATACGTGCCACATGCCCCGCCCATCTCAGTCTTCTCGATTTGATTACCCGAATAATATTTGGTGATGAGTACAGGTCATTAAGTTCCTCGTTATGTAGTCTTCTTCAATCCCCTGTTGCCTCGTCCCTCTTAGGCCCAAATATCCTCCTCAGCACCCTATTCTCGAACACCCTCAGTCTTTGTTCCTCCCTCAGTGTGAGAGACCAAGTTTCGCATCCATACAAAACAACAGGTAAAATTATAGTTCTGTATACCCTAATCTTTGTGTTTTTGGATAGCAACCTGGAAGACAAAAGATTCTGCACCGAATGATAGCAAGCATTCCCCGACTTCAATCTGCTCTTAATTTCTTCATGAATGGAGTTTTGATTCGTTAGGGTTGCTCCCAAATATTTGAATTCTTCCACCCTTTCAAAGGATTTATTATCTATATTTATGTTGTGATTGTGTCGTGCATTCTGATTTCGAGACATGACCATGTACTTAGTTTTCTCAGCATTTACTTCTAGACTAATCTCCTTACTAGTAATCACTAAATCTTCTGCGTTTTTCTTTATACTATGTATGCTTCCGCCCAATATATTAACATCATCAGCATAAACCAGAAGCTGATGTGTACCATTCAATTTCAAGCCCTCCTGGTTTGCCTGAACCCTCCTAATGGCATATTCTAAAGCAAAGTTGAAAAGCAATGGCGACAGAGCATCTCCTTTTTTCAAGCCATTCTTAATAGGAAACGTGTCAGACAAATGTTTCCCTACCCGAACTCTGCTATACGTTTCACTTAGGCACATTTTTATTAACCTTACTAGTTTCCTGGGGATACCGAACTCAATGAGAATATTATACAAGACCTCCCTCCTAACTGAATCATAGGCTTTCTTGAAGTCTATAAATAGCTGATGCACTGCCTCATTGTATTCCCATTTTTTCTCAAGTATTTGACGAATGCTGAATATATGATCAGTAGTTGATCTGTTACGTCGAAATCCACACTGATGATCCCCAATAATTTCCTCTGCATATGGAGTTAACCTTGACAAAAGGATGTTGGATAGAATTTTGTACGTAGTCGACAAAAGTGATATGCCTCGATAGTTACTGCAATCTGTCTTATCACCCTTCTTATAAATAGGCACAATGACCGACTCCTTCCATTCCTCAGGCAATTCCTCCTTATTCCAAATAGAAATAATAAGTTTATGGATTTCAGACCGAATAATCCTACCCCCTGCTTTAATCAATTCTGCTGAAATCTGATCAGTACCTGGTGATTTGTGACTTCTTTGTTTTTACACTAGTTTAGAATAATTTTCAACTATGTTTTTATGTTTTTAAACTTATTTCTTGTGTTGTCTTTTTGATAACAACTACTCTTACCTCACGCGTCAAATTATGGGACAGCTTATCTGCCATTAGCAGACTGGTTATCTTTATGATGACCATGAATGAGTAAGTCTAACATCCGATTCCACAGCTATTATGTTAATAAGTACAATATAAAGTTATCTTTATTCACCTTGTAAAGCCTAGCGGTATCTTTACGTACTACCAGGCTTAACTTTAATCAATTCTGCACGGTGCTCACATTGCGTTCATGTGTTTTGTGCTTATCTGGGAACAATCTGCAACTTTTACCTGACACGTTGTCAAATGATTGGTTTTTTAAACTGAGGTAGAGAGTGTTTACTGCGCGGTACGCCCTCAGTCTTTATATTAGACAGAATGCGTTTCGTATTTAAAGGGTTAACTGATATGAACTGTGACTACATGTTTCGGCCAGAATTAGCTATTACCAAGTCAATCCCAAATATTTCTATTTCCAGATACACTGAATACAATGCATTTTAAAAATCCGTCTCCACTAATCTTTCTGAGTCAGCTGCGATATGTTCCACGTATCTGGAATTGTAAATATCTGGCATTGACTTGATAATGTTAAATTTTAGCCGAATTACAGATTATATCGGTTAGAAAGATAATTTGACATTGTACTTGTATAAAGACTGTGACACTGGATTTTAGATATATTCGTGTCTACACATCGGAATAAATCAAACAAATATAAATATATTTATGACCATAACTGAGCACTTCATGCGAAAATTTGGTACATTTATTGATCACAACTTACTTACACGGTGTATCTGAAATAGTTTGTAAGTCAGCAATTGTAAATGTCGTGACAATGCCAAACTTCGAGATTGCCTCCAATTAATTATAACATATATTACCTGCAAAATTCCAATGTCGGCACGGGGGCCTACCCAGCCTCCTACTTGGTGGTTATCGGGGTTCTTTCCTGGGGGTAACCCGGCCGGGACGTGAAGCTGAAAACTCACCTCCGCGTAGTGCCTTGGTTAAGAATGACGGCGCTCTACCACCGCTCCCCTTGTATGCCTTGATGGCGTGCACCCAACCAACCAATCAACCAACCATCCAACCAAGCAACCAACCAGATAACCAGCTCCTTGGAACAGAACATTTTTTGAGAAGCTAACAGTTGCTCAGCTAGTCAAGAAATATCCTGCTGTATGTGGAATCTGATAGTGCATTGCCATATACGAAGCAAGATGAATGCAGTCCACACACAGATTATGTTTCTTTAATACCAATTTTAATATTTTCCCTGCATTTTTCTGTAGGTCTCCCAAGTGGTGTCTTTCATTCAGGTTTTTCCACCAAAATCCTGCGTGAATTTCTCTTCTTTCCCATGCGTGCCACATGCTGTACCCATCTCATGCTCCTTGATTTGATCGTCCTTATAATGTTTGGTGAAGATCACAAATAATGAGGGTCTTCATTATGTAATTTGCTGGACTCTCCTGTTGTTTTCTGTCAGTCATCACCCTGTTTTGAGACTCAGTTTATGTTCCTCACTGTGTGTAACTGCATGTGATTTTTATTACACAGTTGGACACTGCCAGCCAGATGTGGTGAAGGCAGCGTGTGATCAACTGGAAGTTCTCAACACAAACAGCCGCTTTCTGCATGACAACCTTGTGCTGTGTGCTCGCAAGCTTACCAGTTTGATGCCTGAACCCCTGTCAGTTTGCTTCTTTGTGAATTCAGGCTCTGAGGCAAATGACTTGGCTTTGCGCCTTGCCAGGAATTACACCAAGAACCATGATGTCATCACATTGAATCAGTATGTACTTGTCTGTCTGTCTGTCTGTCTGTGAAGCAAGGAAGCACAAATTTTCCAAAAGTCTAACAGCCATCTCGAATTCTAGGCCCCAGATGGGTAACGTGAAGCAAGTTCCATACAAAGGACGCTCAAATACAAGCTGCCACAGTAAAATATTTTGTCGCCACAGTGACCTGGCCATTAGGATTTGTGCACCCCTGCTGTACAGTTAACCCTTTTAAGCACACTAGTTAATGTATGATGTACCATCTGATTTAATGTTAAAGACATTTTGCACCTTATGCACATAGTGTATTTGTGGGCTTTGTGCGACTTTGGCAATAAATGGTCATCTCCCTAACAACATTAGTGGCCTAGTTTTGTAATGATAACGTAGTGTGTTTTCTGTAAGATAACAATTGAATTTTTAAGTACAATTTTAGGCTTCATACTCCTACACTACATGCAGACTTCTTGGTCCAGTGCCAGGAGAGGAAATGCTTTTTATTCAAACCCACAATTACAGTGTTCAGGCACTTCAGAACAGTATATGTCCACTGTGATGGGTGAAAAAAAGTATAGAGGAAGATATTCTATTATCTAAAGGTGGAATGAAAGAAACTGTCCTACCTAACTTCTTCCCTAGCTATTAAAATTTAGTTTGTACTGTATTTTTTCAGACCACACATGTGCCTGCACATGCATACTGAACAATGAAATTGCCTGCTGTGACCATGATTGTACACAAATTATTATTTGGTTGCAGTGCTTACCATGGCCACCTGACATCTCTGATTGGTATCTCACCTTACGTTAAAGGAGGCAATGGAAAACCAGAATGGGTTCATGTGGTATGTTTTCTCATTATTTAATACTTACAGTAACTTAAATGCATTTTTAAAATACCTGTCTTTCACTTCCTTCTAATTTTCTGTCTATATGATGAAAGAGATTTGTTTTCCAAGTCACTGAACAACTTTGAGAGTATTTGTGCTTTTTTATGTGTGTTTGTGTTGTGCTACTTGAAACAACTTTCCCATTCAAAGATTATGAGTGTGTAACGAGATGTAAATAATTTGACAAATCCAGAAACAATAGTTTCATTGACGTGATATGTGTCAGATTTTATGTCACTGTACTCTTTGTAAACAAAACTCGTTTACATGAGGGGATTCTGTTTTTCTGAGTCATGATGCTGGCACTGGGCTCCTGATAATTGTAAAGAAAATATTTGTGCTCACCTTGTATAGACCCTTGATGATGAAGGCCATGTGTTCATTCAATATTTTGGGAACCAATTACCCATCAATGCAGTGTCATTTCCTAGGAGAACAGAATTCTCAAGCACATCACTCTAAAAACCTCAAGTCTTGCTACAGTTTTTCACCTGTTATTCCCTCTTTCTGAGATCAAAGTTTCAACTGCAGGACACTCAACCTGTATTTTTCCTGTGAAGTGAAAGATACTGTAACAATGTTGTATTACACTCACAAAGCTTCACCAGTATGATTGTGTATTGCCCATACAGGCTTCATCTCCAGATGTGTACCGTGGGAAGTACAGGGATGTTGATTATCCTGGAAGTGATCTGGGCAAGATGTATGCAGATGAAATACTTGACATCATCAGGAAAGCACATGATGACGGACGCTCTGTTGCTGCGTTTATTGCAGAGAGCCTTCAGAGCTGTGGGGGTCAGATCATTCTTCCAGACAATTACTTGCGTGATGTATACAGGTGAGGGAAGGAGGTTGAGTGAAACCCTTCAAGCATGTAATAAATATAATTGTAAATTAATTCAAACTGATACGGACTGATATAGATTGATTATTTCAGAACTTTGTATATCAATAAGTGGAATGTATGTGTTTAGTGTTTAGTTTTTATGTCAAACTCACAGTTTTAGTAATGGAATAAAAACAGTATATTTTGTGAAAGCTGCATTTCAGATTTTAAGATCACTTTAAAAACCCAGTCTGTGAAGCAGAAACCAAGCATTTTAACTGTACACACTACAGGTTAATTACGTAGGTGAGAGTCTAAGTTATGTAGCCATTCATTTTGTAATTTTTTGCAGTCATGTTAGTAAATCTGTCACAGTTTCACATGTTCTGTTCTGTACTGTGTTCTCAAAGTTCTCAGTCTCTCATTCTGTGTCTTTTTATCAGAGTAAAACGTTCTGTTTTGGTCTGTAATTTTTTTTAGATAAAACACAAGACTACAAAATGTAATGTAATGGTGTGTTGAAGATACAATTACTTATTATTGTTGACAAAAATGAATAAGATCTTTTTATAAATTTGTAATAGATAGATACACGTATAGTATATATATATCATATATTTATATATTTTTACCATTCAATGACATGTTACAAGCTGGTTCCATGTATAAAAGAAGTCTCCCTTATAGTGGCTGAATAGTTCAGCTGAAACATGGAGCATGTAAAACCATTGTGTAGTAGTTGGTAACAGATAAATCTGTATATATAAAACAACTGCGTGGAAGATTGGATGATATTAAATAATATTAAATATCTGTGTATAGTATTTACTTAGCAAGAGAAAATGATTAGAATTATGGTTGATTCAAAAACTATAACTTCACATAGTAGTCTATTTCGGAAATTAGAGATATTACCTGTTTCATGTCAATATATTTTTTATTCTTTATTATTATGCATTTCATAGATCCATATGTGGTAAACCCCTGGATATAGAACTGGTCAGTAAAAGAAAGTAACATTTAGACTACAGACTAATAAAAAAATAAACAATTAAATAAGTAAATGTAGTGCATGTTACAAGAACACTTGTCAGATCATAACAATGCTATTTTTATTAATAAACTTCATTGTTAACAACCAAGAAATGTTTCAAACAAGTTCATTTGTAGACATTATTAATACAAGAAATAAGCACCATCTTCATAGGCCAAGTGCCAACCTTCCGTGTTTTCAGGAAAGTGCGTTCTGTACTGGCATAAAAATTTTCAACAGTCTACTACTTAGTCTCATAAGTCTTAGGAATGAAATGGCACAATTTAAAGTGGCACCAACAGGTTATTTACACACTCCTTTTACTTTGTTGATGAATTTTTGCTGCTTCAGAATGATACATAATACCATATATGAAATATTTGTAGTATTTTGTATTGTGATAATTCTGTATATTTTGCATATTTTGTGTGATTATGACTTATTCCACATTCTGCTGTCAATTTGGCAAACTTCAGATCCATGGAATGTGTGTGTGTACATAAAATAAATCGATGATATGAAATTTAATGTTGGTTAATTAAGTTTAAAGTTAAGTTTAATTAAGTTTTGTGTTTTATAAATGTGTTGATAAGTATGAGTAACTAACATGGTTTTGTCATCTCTCAACCTGTTAATTAGTCATTTTCAATATTTACAGGTACGTGCGAGAGGCAGGTGGTGTTTGCATTGCAGACGAGGTACAGTCTGGGTTTGGTCGTGTTGGCAAACACTGGTGGGCATTCCAACTTCAGGGGGAAGATGTTGTTCCTGACATTGTTACACTGGGCAAACCGATGGGCAATGGGCATCCTGTAGCAGCTGTTGTCACAACTGTGGAAGTTGCTAATAGCTTCAAAGAGAGTGGCTTTGAATATTTCAACACTGTAAGTGCTACATAACACATTAAATTTGGCCCTTGCCTTAATCTTTAAAATATAATGTTCTGGAAGTTAACTTTCTGTTGCCTTTCTGTTTCTCTGTTAGTAGCATTCATGGTTGTGGTATAATTTAGCTTACCTGGTTTTGATTCAGATGCGTTACAATACACAGATTGTTGGAACGTGGAGTGAATAAGAGTTGTTAAGCACAAAATTTAGTCTGACTAACAGTTGTAAGCAAGCTTGTTGTGTCTGGTCATGTTTTATGCAGTGAGACCACTGACATTGGAACCTGTTATTGGAGTTCCAAACAGTAGACTTGTCTGATCTGGTCTAGTTTGGTTTGCTTCAGTGTGTCTGCACCCTTAACAGAGACAATTACACAGCAATGGAGAACGTGTACTGAGCATTCAGGGCTCTGGTAATCTGAAGATGGAATTTGTTATTAATTAAGTATGTTGAAAGTTTTGCTGAATGAATAAATTATGGAAATACTTCTGCTGCTGTCTTGTAGGTGAATATAAAGTTGTCCATGTTTGTAATTAAGTGCCAAGACGTATGGTAGAGTAGAAGCATAGCTACATGAGTTCTTAATTGCGGTGCCAGATGTAGGTGAGTGGTCAGCTTCATGTAACAGCCGCTTGATCACTGAGTAATGAGCCTCCAGTACCCATTGTCTAGAGTGGTTCTTAATGCACTGTAAAGGGAGAGGTCTGTGTTGCTGCAGGGAACTGAACGCCGAATATCCAGCTCATTGCCAATCACAATACTGACTGAGCTTCATCCATGCCGAAGAGACATGACAACGTTACAGCCCATCATGTGAAAACAGAAAGGGAAAATTAAGAACTCGTAAGACAACACTTTCTCTTCTTAATGCAGTATATCTTCCAAGAGCCAGAGTGCCTTCACCCTTCTTAAGTTTTCACCAGTGGCAAGAACACTTTTGGAAGCTATTTGAATCAGGCTCTGAATGAGTTGGCCTACATTATGATGTTACAGTTTAATTTTTATGTGTTTGAATGTATTTATTTTAATCAAATTACTGTGTTAAATAATCCTGTTATGACTGTAATTTACTGTCTTCTGTTCTCTAAAAATTTATCTCCTTGTACACATGTAACATGTTGTGATACCTGAAGCTCTCACACCAGTGTTGATGAAGAGTCAAGTGTTCTGGGATGTCATGCCATAAGTGGTGTGAAAGTGTTGTAGTAGAGGTTCTAGGTATGGTTTAAATGCTCATTTCCAGTCTTGCTTTTAATTACATCAATATCTTGTGTTTTGGTTTCCTAATTCTAGTGTTGTTTTTTCTTTAAATGTTTCACAACTATGTGTTGTGGTATTTACGAGCAAAGCAGTTATGTATTCGGTAAAGGATGGGCAGTTATGCTGTAATACTCGTACATATTTTTTGTGATAATTTGTGTCCAGTGGAGTAAAAAAACAGGTAGAAAATGGTCATAGCTTGTCAGGAATGGAAGAAGATCATGTTGGAAGCCAAGGTTCACAACGGACTGCAGTGCTTGAAAAGAAGAATATTAATAATTTGCGTTGTAATCAATGTCTGTCTGATGTGTGTGTGCTTTGCAGTTTGGTGGAAACCCAGTGTCATGTGCAACTGTCATTGCCGTAATAGATATTATGGAACAAGAGAAGCTTCGTGAACATGCCACTAGAGTGGGTAACCATCTGCTGAACTCCTTGCGACAACTGGCTCTGAAGCATCCTATTATTGGAGATGTCAGAGGAGTTGGGCTTTTTATAGGCATTGAATTGGTTGAAGATAAAGACACAAAGATACCAGCAACAGTGAAAACACAGCACGTAGTGTCAAGGTAAAGTTTGTGGCACAGTTGTCATCCTTGTCATGATCATCAGCAGCTTTTGTAATAGTAATGTGCAAGGACATTTCCATTTTTAGATGTAGTCTCTTCACATGTCATCTATCTTTCTGTAACCACTTGTCCTAGAGATAACTGTCTTGAAATGCCATGTTCTGCACTGTGACAGAAAAACTCAACACTTTGGAGGAACCTGCCTCCTCCATTGGGCCTTTAGTAACCTGAAGATGGAGGTAGCGTTTTTTCTGAACCATGTATACGTATCTAGCAAACTACCCCTGGGGTGCACCCGGGGGGGGGGGGGGGCTGGAGGGCTGAAACCCCCCACAAATCTAAATTAAACAAAAGATTTTGTTGACACAATGGTATTAAACATTTTATGTGATTCACCATTCAGCTGAAATCAGCAACTGAAATTGGCTGATGACTAGTACAGTAGAATTTTGATAAATAAAATAAAAAACTAGGATGTTTTAAATGAAATTTAAAAAGAAACCAAGAAGGCTACACATTTGACTTAAATTGGGTGAGTCATGGAACATGTAGTTATATATGTATGCGTATAAGTGCAGTGGCAGTGTTATATTACAGTTATATTTATGACGTGGTTTTTATGACAAAATGTTTAAAATCAAACATTATGTATAGCCTCAGGGTCAGGCCCCACTCAATGAGAAATTCTGGGTGTGCCCCTGAACTACATTGTGTCACATTCAAGAAGACGAAAATCTTCATGGTCACTGATGTTGAGATGTTTGACACTAAATTTGAACAGCAGATGATAACTTTTGTCACATTATAATTATAATATCAGAGACAGTACAGTATTTTATGTATATGTTTTATGTTATATAATAATAAGGTGTTTGGTGCTGGACAGGTACTGGGGTATGTGTAGGTATGTTTTTATTTTGTTGAGAAATTCTTATCTGACTGGTGTACTTATTTGCTGATCCGTGTTTACACAAATACATCGTAAATGTAATGTGGACACAAAACATCAAAGCCTTGTTATTCCGTGCATTAAGTAGCAGAATTTGTTTTTTCTGTCATATGTGAGGCTTGAGTCCTAATAGATGCATGTTTCTTGTTGCAGGATGAGGGAGGAATATATCCTCATTAGCTCAGATGGTCCAGACAGTAATGTACTAAAATTGAAACCACCTCTGGTATTCAGTCATGACAATGTTGACCATTTTGTTAAGATTTTGGACAGAGTTCTCACAGAAATTAATGATGCTGAGGTCAGTAGAAATTCAGAACTGTGATGCCCTGATGTTAAATATACTAGACACGTCACAAATCTCAGTTGCCCATTGTATTGCAGTATAAAGGTAAACACTAGATTAGGGTAAGGGTTGGCTTCGTGTTTTCGCCACTTTATTTGTGGTGAAATCACCACTGGTAACCACTGAATAAGGGTGTGGATATGGCCCAGAGTTGGTCTGGAAGCTCTGGAGGGTAGAAACATATTTTATACTTCAGAAATCAAAGCACTGTTCCTTGGTTGTCCAGTGTGTAGGCTTGTCTGTATTGCAGTATTGTTAATATAAACATTTCTATACAATAAATTTAAAACTCGACATCAAATGCTGATGTTAACACGATATACATACAGTGTATCCATAAAACTTCATGGGAAAAGGTCACTTGGGAGAAGCAAGTGTTTGTGTTGATATTAACCCTTCAAAGACGAAGCGTATCTGTTTTATATAAGGACTCAGTGCTTACTGCACTGTAAACACTCTCCACTTCGGTTATAAAAACCAGTCTCTTAATGTTTTATAAGGCAAAAGTTGCTGTTTGGTCTGAGATCTGTACAAAACACATAAACACAGTGTGGGCACCATGTAGAATTTTTTAATGTTAAACCTGGTTGTATGTAAAGTTACTGCTAGGCTTTAAAAGGTTAACAATTTTTAAGGGCACAGATAACCAATGTATAAACTGAACTGTGGGTTTTAGGACAGGGCCTATGGGTGAGTGGGTTCATTAACAGAGCAGTTCTATATCAGCTGAATAATTGTCAGTATCTCAACCAAGCATTAATATTGTGACAGCATTTATGGGAATTTGGTTGGTTTAGAGGAAGAAAAACAATTTTGCTGTGGGAATAACAGAATGGAACTTTAGTGTGAACAAATACATGCCTATAAATAATCTATGTCATGGGATTCACATATTTTAGTGGCATATGGACACACCTGATTAATAAAGATATAATTACATTAACAGAAATAACCCTGTTATAAGCTTACACATAAAATCATGCCTTGCACAGACTTGCTATAAACTTACTGTACATATAAAATAATACCTTGCGCAAACTGGCTGTAAGATGTATTTTCCCAGTTTTCTTGGCCATGTGTTTGTTATTCATACTGATGGTTGTACTGATGTATTTGATTTTTCCTTGTAGGTTACTATGGAAGCTGGTTCTCCACCAAAGGAAAAGATGGCCAGTGATCCAGAATTTGAGACTTCACCGAATGAGAAAAAGATAATTGATGACCAACAATCAGAGAAGATCATCAGGGTCTGAAAAAAACTTCTTCCTAATGTTGGTAAACAAATACAGCTGCACATTTCTGTCTCACACACGTGACATCATGAATAGCCATATCTTACATACATACTTCGATTTTATAGAAATATTTGTTCTTAATTTTGATGATACAATTTTTTATCAAGAGAAACATACATGACTATAAAAGTACAAAAAGTATCCTCAATGTGGCAATTGAATATTGCAAGTTAACCATTTGTTGTGTGTAATGATCAAATTAAATATTTCCCACAACATTTAACTTATAACAAGACAGGCAATGTGCATATAACCTAACACCTAGGTGTGTTTGTGTAACCATTGTTGCCGTGTAAAATCAATAAGTATTAAATATTGTGGGTGTGTGTCTGTATTCTTGCCTTAGTTATCCAGCATACAAGTAGCATATTTCCTATGTTGTATTATTTGTCACCTGTGGGCTGTTTGGCTGTACCATATTTTTCCACACTATCTATAAATGGCGGGATTTTCAGAAAAAACTTACTGAATATAAAACTTGTGTTTTGATTTTTCCTACAACCTTTGTCTGAGATATTTCTCATTGTAAAAATAATTCAGCAAAATATTATTATAAATATGCATAGGTGTTCTTGTAAAGAACCCATTATTCTTGTCAGATGTTAATGAAACTCGGATCTTCCGGACAGTTTTTTTTTAAAATTCTCAAATACCAAATTTCATGAAAATCTGTCCAGTGGGAGCTGAGTTGTTCCATGTGGATGGATGGATGGATGGATGGATGGATGGATGCAGACAGAGTCACAGACTGACAGGCAGGCAGGCAGGCAGGCAGGCAGGCATGATGAAGCTAGTAGTGGCCTTTCTAAATTTTATGAATTTGCCTAAAATATTGTGTATAAAGGTCACTTAAATTTTAAGGGTAAAATTAAGTTATGCAAGGTAGAGCAAAGTGTTAATGTGGCTTAACTTTAAGGATTTCAACATCTGTTTAATTTCTCAGTATTAAGCTGTGTGTGTACACATCAACCAGATTTTTTTATGTCTTTCCTTACAATTACATGTTGAAATTTGGGCAAATTAAAATTTGGGGTTGCAAGTCTTATATTTGAGAAGCTTCATATAAGAACAGGTTTGTTGTGCTGATTGAAATTTAAGAAAATAGCACCAGGTTTTCATGGTTCAAGTTGCAGCCAGGGGAAGGAACCATGTAAAACTTTACCGTAATTAACAGTTATGCAATGCAACCACTTCTGCAATTACAGAAGTAGAATGAAAAATTTTTATTGATAATATTCAGACCACTGTTTGCTTTTGTTCATATCTTTTATATACCATGTTAAAATAGCTGTTTGTCACAGTGGCATGGTGCATCTTCTGTTGAGGTTGGAGAAGATGGCCTCTAGGAATGGCGAGGATACCTGTAAATATATTGAACAAGCAGTCACACAGCGTATGAGGGGCATTCCTGGTAGCGGGGATGTGTGAAGGATGCTGTGAAAAACAAGCATGTTACAAAATTTTACACAGGGCCTTGGGTGAGCAAGCTTAGTTGGAAGCATGGGTACTGAGAGAGGAAGCTGAGGCACTGATGGAGGGTGGGATGCCAGTGTATTCCCCTTCCCCGCATGTAGCCCCTCTGGTTTTCAGGAAAGAAATACATATTGAAAATGTAAGGAAGTAACTGTATTAAGTATTTTACTGCAATTCAATACATATTTCAATATAGTGATCCACAGCCATACAGTGATTTGTAAAATATTCTTAAGTAGTCTAAATATAAATTGTTAAGGAAGGTCTGTGGATGCTGCCTTGGTGGCACCTATGCTTGGTGAGGTTTCATGAAGTATGGATTTTGAAAATAAAATAGTGACTTTTTTGTTAAGATGTATTCTGTACCTAGTGTGTCTAGCACCTGATCCAGTCAAGTTATGAACTTTCCTATGGCACCGCTTTCCACGGTATTATGCTTACAGACAGTGTCTCATTTCAGTTGTTGCTGTGGTGTGTGTTCTCTCACAACACTAGTAAACGAATCACAGTAGTGAATTGTATAGTGGTGTTGACAGGGAAAGGGTTGAAAATCATTTTATTATTTCAGATGTTTCTGCAGGGAATGAACATGTGTCACAGGCAACATGGTGCCCGCGAACTACAGGTTGGGTGGGCATGTTTTTGAAAGTTAAGTAGCGTGGTCAGAAACAAATATTTTCCCCATAAAAGGTGGGCTGGTGTTCTAACACGCTTTCTTCAATGCATTCTTCCTAAAATTCTTAAATTATTTTGACGAATGACATGTAATTCTGTTTGACGATGTGCTCCTTCAGGTGAAAATTAAATTATCTTAAAAATAAAAATATCATAAAATAATGAACATTTCTTTCAAAGGTATGCTGTGCAGTATCACGTAGTGTTGAAATTCGACAGAAGGTGACAGTCAAAGCATTTTGCTGTTCATGCTGCTGCCTGCAGCAGTTTGAGAACAAAAAACATTTAGTGTGCACCACCCTGGTGAAGATTCAATGGACACCTGGAAACATGATCTTGTGGCACTGCAACTGGTGCCTGTGTGTTTTACTGTAGCTGGTGTCTGGTGGCTGTACTTAATACCACATAGCTGGTAGAGAAAGGCACCTTTATGGCAAAATTGTAATACATGATGATTAATAAGCAAGGTTCTGCAACAGGACTGGTGGCTTTGAGCCAAGAAGGTAGCTTTAACCAATTGTGTTCCTGTCCACTCTGACAATACATGAGGAATATCGGTACTAAAGATCCGTAACATGTCAGGATCTTCACACCATTACCTTGGAGCTGTCCTGTTTGCTGTGATAAGCTGCACATCATATTTAAGATTTAATTGGGTTTGCAACAGTTTGATGGATGAAGGTGCCTCAATCAGTGGGCTCATGAATGTAACATTGACAGTGTGTTAGGTGTCTGTTGGAGTGTAAGGAATAGGGTTTTTTATTCCATGGTGCAACAGCACCCCGGTGGGCCAGGGTTTCCTCTTTATCAAGGCTTCACCATCACACACGGACACAAGGAGTAGGTCACAGGGTCTGAATATTATTCATATTCCTTGCATTAAGCACGTTAGTCATATAATTCCAAGTAAATGCAAGTGCACTTAATTGGAATTATATGAATAAATGTTATAGGATATCATGGGATGGGCGTGATGTTGGCAGTAGTGTTGGAGACAGTTTGTTGCGACTTGCTGTGACTGTTCATTGTTTGTGTTCAGCATTGCAAAAAGGATCGTTTGTATCACATAATATGGAGCAGAGTCTCTCATGTGAGGCTGGGAGTTGCTTAGCAAATTATTGTACTTCGTGGAAGCTGGGAAAAAAAAATAACATAAGGTAATGTAGCCTAACTTAACATAATGACGAACATGAGTAAATATAATCGTGAACTAGTGTTATGACATGCATATCAGAGATATGTCTGCTTTCCATTGCAGGGAAAATGTAACAGGCCTTTGTGGTGGTTTGGAGTCAGTATATTGGTGTAATGGTGCGTTTACTTAAAACAGTTGAGAATGAAGATTTTGAAATGGCACTTATAAGTGCTGACAAATGGAATTATTGCAGACATGGTATCAACTAGGCAGTCATGCTTAACCCCTTTGCTACAGATTGCAGCCTACTGCCAGCCACATTTCAAGATTTAACATTTGGAGTAAAATTTTATTTTCATCCAAAATAGACATAATTAATGGAGGTGAGGGTTTAGATGCAAGCCATAGCTCTTCTTCCAATGGATTTCACCATTTTTGTTGCCTTTTTTCACTTAAGAGTTAGGAATGAGGACATCCTGGATGTAATGTTTGGTTGGAGAACATTGTTTTCTGCCAATAAATAAATAAATAAATAAATAAATAAATAAACCTAAGCCTAAACTCAAACCTAAAGACCGAAATGACTGAAACAGACCAAACGGATGAAATCATAAAAAGGTAGAAAACCACTTTTGTAGTGCGTGTCTGTTGTACTTGGTGTTGGTCTTGGCACTGAATTTTTCTGTATGTCTTTTTAAGTATGTTATGCTGTGCTGTGTATTATATTTCTGTAGGAAAACTCACCAGAGGAGAATGAGAGAACACTGGCATTAACAAAGAGAAGGAACTCTTAGCTGTCTTGGTGAACCTTTTTCCACAGGAACGAAAGGATACTTAGCTCAGCACTGTCCTGGAAGAAGTTAGTGTGCAAGTAGAATTTTTATAATTTAAAATATTAGACATCATGTGAAGTATGTGCATTGTGTAATGATGGTTGATAATGCACTACACTGCATAATAAAATGTAGTGTTCACCAAATAATGTCAAGGTTACAAAATTGAGAAGGAAAAGATTGGCAGGGCTTGTAGCATGTATGGGAAGTTTCAGAAACTGTATGCCTTGTAGGTCAGAGAAACTGAATGGAAGAGAAAGCAGTCCACTGACCGTTGTTCACAACTCAGTGGAAGAGATCAGCTGGGGGGCTAGACATAGATGGAAGATATTCACATCCTCTTACATAAGGTGTGATATTCCTGATGGGTTTGATCTGACTCAGGGTGTTTGTAAATTCTGAATGAATGTTGATGCTGTTTGTGATGTGGGAAGCTTCTATACTTGTTGGGCAACTGCTTGCTTTACAAGAGGGCAGTGCTGTGGGCTGGATGACCAAGGAATTGCCCAACAATTTCAGGCAGGGGAGTAGTCTTCTGTCATCTTTGAAGCATCCGGACAACCTCAGAGACCAGTCCAGCACAGCCTCCTATTCACTCCATGCTGAGGGCAAAGTGGGTGGGCCAGGAAGCAAACCACTGACCTCTGTCTAGTGCCAGGGGACGAATGCATCAAGCTGTATGTGCTGTACCTGCATACCCCTCTGTACACTCACTATGCGGTGCTCAATGAGACACTGAGACAGCTTCTACCTTACGTGAAATGTTTTCATGTTAATCAGTTGTGTTGCTTATAACACAAACTGTTGTGTGAACAATAGGAGGTGGATTACCATTTAAGGTCATATACTAGTTCACAGGCGACAGTGACAAAATGCTGTTCCAAGTCATGACGAATGACCATGTGGTCGTCATTTCTGCACATTGTCGTCTGGGACGTCAGTGACTCCAGACTGAACTTGTATTTTGTATTACACTTTGTGTTGTTGTTTGGTTTTGTTGTTTTTGTTATTTTGTGTGTTGACTGTTGTGTAATACTAGGCAATGCTGTAGCTTTAGTGTGTTGGTATTGTGTGTACTGTGAAGAAAATATCACCAGCAGAACTGAAGTTTTTATTTGTGTAATCACAGTTATAGCATATGTATTTAATTTATTTCTTGTAGTAACAGTTGTGTATAATGGAGACAGTTGTTTCTGCTTCGAGAACATTCAATATTGTATGTAGCTGTGAGCATGTGATTGTCCTTGTGATATCATTTTAGTAGAACTTTGAAGTTCATCATATGTTGTCCTGACCCTAAAATGTGTGTATTTATACTGATAATGTTTGTAACCAGGAAGTGTTCACGATCTTGTTTCCTCAGTTTGTTTGAGAGGCAAAATATTAGAAAAGTGTATACAGTTGGTGGAAAAAAACATACTTTTGAATACTGTGTCTTTAAAAAGTTATTGCACTTACATAATTCAGTTTTCCCAATGTGACATTTCCATCCACGCTTTACTTTTCCTTTACATTTTTTGGTGCTGGGATTGAGGTGCGCACAGTGGTGAGGATTCAGAGTGCGGTCTTGGTTAGGACACTATGTAGTCTGGTACATGGTTATGAATGTTTGGAGGAGCAACGTGGGTCTGTCTTTGCAGGCAGTTAGAAGATGGAGGCAGCACATACTGACTGAAACCTCGGTACCCACGAGTTGGACTACAGGGTTTCATAACCCGGAAGACTTTAATTTTGAATCTTAATATTCTGCATTTTCCATGTATTGTTTCACTATTACAAAGGAATACATGAGGCAATACATATGCCTGATTATTTTGTGTTATATTTTGATGTGAGCAGAAATATGTTGGAGAAAATATGATGTAAAATAATGTTTCCTAATAAGTGTATTTAGTTGGTTTGTTATAATGTCGAAGTTCGCTATTTTTTTAGTGCCAGTACGATTTTGGCGGGGAGGACCTGTTTCGCCGATGTTGCGCCCTACAATTCTGTAAGTTACCACCAGGAGCATGGTGGCTACATGACTGCACCGCATATGCCTGTGTGATTTTACGTTTCCACGGAGTTCGCAACCTGTTATGGATATTATAATCTGTGGTGTTGACCATCAGTGTAGATGCATCCTGCAATCACAGCAGTGCAGTGACGTCATAGTTCCGGCTACCGCGTGTTGTAAACATTCGTGTGATCGGATGATGTACAGACTGTAGTGAGTGGTGTCGTGTGGAATATAATCAGCTTACGTTGCGTATGTTAGTGTTACTTCTTAAACCTTGTTTTGTTACGTTTAATATATGTTACTGAGAAGACGCGACCGTCTAACACTCAATGGTTCGGGTAAACGAAGCCTTACAACATGGCGGAAACGGCTGTGGTGAGTTTGTATAATTTTGTTTCTAGTACAGTGGCGTGATTAGTTTTGTGTGTTGCCATAAGCGTGAGGACATATGTTGGCCTTGTTAATGAGCATAGAAAGGCATGCGTGAGACCCTTCTAACTTATCTGAGTCATGGTTAGTGGTGAAGGTAGGTAGGTAAGACGTGTTGCACAGTCACAATGGATCGAACTATTTTATTCGTTTTCAGATTCTTGGAGCTGATACAGATGAGGGGCACGACTTATTTCTCTCGTGCTTTGTAACTGGTAATGCTTGTAAACGCACCAAGATTCCAGAGAATGCCATAGGCTTAACAGAAGCCACATTAAGACGGAAGCTGTTAATTAATTTTAATAAATTCATACCTGCAATGGCTCCGATTTGGCCTTGGAAGATACGGTAGCCATGTTATCAGAGTTGGCAACAGTCATGGCGACTCTTAAGTTCGAAAAAGTAATAAAATTTTTGTAATGGTAATTAATAAAGACATGTAAACATGTATGCCTGTGGAGACTGAGTCGCGCACCTCTGCTTGACAAAATCAAAATTCTGTTCAATGAGTGTAAATTTTCTGCATTGCTTGTTGGACACAGTTACAGTACTGGAAACGAATAGCCCCGTTTTACAGCTAGGTACCTTCCCCATTCTCTCTACGTTGCACGTGCCACTCGCACCGATACGTTGTAGAACACGTTTGCAGTGGATTTAGAGTCAGAGGATTTGCTGATACGTCATTATCCTTATCAACTTAACGTGGTCTCGAAACACAACCTAAGTGCCTTCTTACAGATATTTACCTACTCAGCGTTCATGCCTATTGCGTTATGTAAATTCAACGCTTAAACAGTGGTTTGAAGTACGATCATGATATAGAGGCAACGACTATGCTGGCCAAAAATCATCAGTGAGGTAGGGTTAAGAGTAAATGCAGTCCAACTCGGTTGTAACGGCAAGAAGGGGACTGAACATTTTGTGTCTTTATAAACGAGTGTTGTTATAACCGAGTAGTGTAACGTTATGGTTAACAGTGAGGAATTAATTGGTACCATAGAATATCTGACGCTATAGACGAGGTGTCGTAAAAACTGATGTCGTTATAACCGGGTTCGACTGTATTTGTAATAACAGGCCGAAGGTCCAATCTTAAAAGTTGTTGTTGTTGTTGTTGTTGTTGTTGTTGTTGTTCTTCTTCTTCTTCTTCTTCTCCTCCTCCTCCTCCTCCTCCTCCTTCCTTTTCTTCTTCTTCTTCTTCTTCTTCTTCTTCTTCTTCTTCTTCTTCTTCTTCTTCTTCTTCTTCTTCTTCTTCTTCGTGTTGTTGTTGCTGCTGCTGCTGATGATGATGATGATTGTGATTGTATAATAATCTTTGGTCCTGTCATTGTAACTTATAACGAACCGAACCAAGTGCTATTTGAGGGATTTCAGCTAACGTGTTCGCATGCTGTTAAACCACCTGGGTGGGTACCCGTCGTCTGAAACGGGATTACAGTTAACTCACGTGACACCGTGCGGTCTATTCATGTTACAGACGATGGACAATGCGCAATATGATACCATTAGGACTACCGCGAACCCATAGTTGCACCCGATCACTGCACTCCACTTTTGCTTGTGTGTTAAGAAATGTTTGTGGTATTATGTCCATGTGTCCGCCCACGTGTCTTCTTCTCTTTCGTCTTTCTTTATTTGTAACTGTCCGCTTGGCTGTCTTTATGTCTGTCGCCCTCCTCCTCTTTCTTCGTCTAGCGTCGTTTGCTTTTTGTATGTGTCTACCTATGAACCAGCTGGTGACAGGCCCAGTAAGGCAAACGCGGATGTGAGTAATATATCCATCTAATAACGTTCGGACCATTTGACGGATTTTAACTGAACTTGGTAGGAAGATCACGTCATTAACGATTACTTCACCCCCCCACATTTATCGTCAATAATAATAATAATAATAATAATAATAATAATAATAATGCCAACGCAACAAGAACTGCAACATGGCGGTCATATAGGTCAGTCAGATGGGAGAGATAGTAATGTCATTTCATGTAGAATCATGAAACTTGGTGTGCTAATATTTTTGCAAAATATGAATTATATTCTGCAGAACGTAAAACAACAAGATGGTTTTTGCAGTAATTCTGTGTTTAGCTTTCCGTTTGATGGGATAATTAAAGGGTTATTAGAGACAGGCCTGGGAAATTTTGTAAGAGGTTACTTCATAAAAATATGTGACGAATTTACTATGACTTATTTTGTGTTAATATTACAAACATAACGTTGGAGTGAAATTTTGTGGTTATGTCTGACAACTTTGAACTAGAGAGGGAAGTACTGTAGTGAACGTCCTGCATAGACACGAAACTCGAAATTTTACAATTATTAACTTATAACTCCTGTTAATCCTTCTTATGTTGACAGAAGCTCATGAGTCGTAAAGTTGCGTAAGAATTTTCAGAGCTGCGTAGGCGATGTATTTGGCTTTGATCGTTTTACAGTTCTCTTTGCAATATGCGAGATTTTAGGCTTCCACCGCGGTGCGGTTGAGGGCTTCGCGCCTCTCGGACGTTACGCAGCATATCCTGGTAGTTTTTGACCGACTTTTCGGGACAGTTTATCGATGCCATCTTCAGGGGGTCAAAGAGTCCAAGAATAGGGGACCGAAAAGCTGTCCCGAAATGTCGGTAAACAACTACCAACATATGGCGCGTAATATCCCGGAAGAGCGAAGACAGCTTTGCAGTAGTTTAAGACGAGAATAGAATGCCTGAAGAAGTATATTGCCTAGTTACTGGCTGTTTATGGATCAACGAAATCAGACGGCACTCGCTTTTTCCTGTAAACTAGAAGCTCACTTCCTGACCTGAATATCGATATGCAATGTCAAAAAGAAAATGCCTTTTATGCGGGAGGTGTAAAATCAAGAATACAAATACTTCGTTCGCTGTTCTTTCAGCCGTCGAATATTTGTTTTTTTTATTTTGCCAGAGTATAAAAGAAGTCCTACGATGGGCAAAATGTTAAAACTTTGTCAACTCGTTTATTTTGGAGTTCGGTTTTTGAAATAAAAGCAGAGAACAATTTGTGATGGGGGTGGCTGTTGGTGGAAGCGTAAGGGGGTGGAACTGGGGTTGAAAGCAACAGTTATGCGAGGTGGCGAGGCAGTATCAGAAGCTTGATTGTGGATAAGCTGTGAAGGAGCACAAGGATGGTTTGCGAAAAAAAAAAAGTAGAAATAAAAACGGAGACAGGAAACGGTTTCCACCGTCCCTGCATGAATGAAATATCTCCTTTTCGTGTCGCAACACAAATAGGTACTGCGTTTGTGTCTAGGATCACGGGTAATGGGATCCGGAATAGCGCAATTCGAATCCCGGGAAGAGCAAAAGGTTTATCTCGCCTCCAAAATGTCCAGACATGCTCTGGGGCCCACCCAGTGTCCTATTGAATGGGTACCGGCTTTCTTTACCTGGGGTAAAGCGACCGGGGCGTGAAGTTGGGCGCTTCCGTTTAGTGTCGATGCTAAGAAGGAGTGAGACGTACATTTACTCTCCTGTATGCCTTCATGGCGTGGAGAGGGGCAACTTTACCTTTACCTTTAGCCTGGTCGCACAAATCACGATGCAGATATTTATTTCTTAGGATTAACCAGTGCGCCATTTAAGTGCGCCGTTTCTGACACTGTCATTGTATGCGTGATTTCAGGCTTCCGCTGCGATCTTGATGAGAACTGCGCTCTTCTGGGATGTTACGCAGCGTAGAGTGGTAAATCTCTACCGACGTTTAGGGACTGATAGGTTGTCCCGAAACGTCGGTACAGAATTAACACTATACGCTGCGTAATATCACAGAAGATCTCATATCTCACTGTCGCTGTAGGTTATCTTTCTGTTGTTTTTAATATCTTACTCCTCTTTCTTTCTGTTTTACTTTTCTGTTTCTTTCTGAAAATGTGGCTTTATATTTGTTTATTATTTCTTTCAATATTCTTACATTTGTCCGAATTTATATTTTTGCGCTCTTTATTTCTTTATTCTTCTTTGTTATTGCCCCCGCTGTTACCACATTTTTTCCCCTTTTTTCTCTGTTTCTTTTTGCGCCTCTTCCTTATTCTTTATTTTGATATTTTCTCATTTTTCTTCCCTTCTTTCCTCTTCCGCATTCTGTGCATGTATTATAACGAACGTATGAAGTAATCCATTTATGCAGTACTCAGTAATTTTTCCCAACATGCTGCCAATATTTTAACTTTTTATAAACTAACGTACACAGTCCAAGAAAAGTCTTCAAATAAAATGCGAGATTTTAATAGTTCAAAGATTCTACGCCAGTAGTTTCCCAATGCCCTCATTTCGCGTGGCACCTGTACGTCACCGTGCTGTCTGAGGGCTCTCATGACGGCGTGACTTTTTTGTGTCACCGTTCCGGCTAGTAATAATGTCACTTAGCCTAGAAGATGTTGTCTTATTACACTGTGGATCAGATTGGGCGGAAGGCTTGTACATACGAGAGTGCAAGAAAAAAAAAGTGAATTTGAGAAAAATATGTATTTATTAAATTTATTTTTTAAGAATTGGGAATAGACCGCCGTTATTCGATGTCAGTTTCAGAACACCTCGGTCCAGCTCAATGAATGCCAGTATTCTTTGGGATGGTACTTTGGAAACGTCCGTACTAGATCAATGTTTCTACCTGTGGAACCGTGTGTGTCTCAGTATCTTACTAATGTCGCCTCTCGATTCCGTAATTCCTAACTGTACTATCTTCTTTAATATTGTTCCAGAACAGTTACAGCCGATATTCGTTTACAGGTGACAGTAACAATGTTATACTCTATGTCGGTAGTGGGAGGATAATATTAAAATGGATCTTAAATAAGATTTGGAGGTTGTGGACTGGATTCATTTGACTTTTGTGAACACGGTACCGAACTTTCCAGTGTTATAAAATGTAGTGAATTTCTTGACTAGCTGCTAATCTGTTAGATTTCCAAAAGGATTCTTCTGCATTGAGTTAGTATCAACAGTAAAAACGCCAACACCAGTACATAATTAATCAAAGCAGTAAAACTTTAACGAGAGACAGAGATAAAAAAGCAGTTGAAAAATAGTTTACTTTTTCGTGTGTACAGAGGCAGGGCCGGCTGAAATCACTAGGCCCACTAGGCGGTGGCCTAGAACGATGAAACTTGGCGCTGGGCGGCGGGGGAATGGATTTGAGAAAAGAGGAAAGAAGTACTTTGACGACTGCACTTCAAAAGCCGACAAGAAAGTACCGTACGGCGACTCTTTCATACTGTGCGTCGTTATAAGACATACGGTTGGTTGTGGAGGCAAAAATCTGATCTTTGCCTAGCTTGGCAAAGCACTTTGGGCCCCTCATCTGTGTCAGTGGACCGGTGTTATTGAGAGGCATTTGAATTCATAACGTTGCGTCACGTGACGTGAACATAAGTACTCTACACCTCTCTTCTGTTGCTGCTATATGGCCCATTGTTACACCAGGTATATGCGTTACGACATCAAGCGAAGGAATACGTAAATTGATGCCTCTCACACTACGTAACGACCATCTTTCTCGTTCTCCGACAGTTCGGTGCAGAATACATTCCTTTTGCTATAATTCGGATAAGGAAATTTCTTTAATTTAAAAAATTTGAATTTAAAGTGAGACAGATCGGATAAGAATGACATTTCTTTCTGAATTGGTTCGCTTTAAGAAAGTACTTTATTTAGCTTGAAAGAGGTTCACATTGATCGTAGACATTATAACATCCGGAACGGCTCGGATAAAGATGTTTAATAATGTGCAGTTCTTCTGTGAATAGCAATATAAATGACACGCGGCACTGTTTCTTTACCCTTTGTTGCTGCTTTTATGAGCAGAATGAGACTTACGGCATAGATTCTGAATCTGTGTTTATTACGTCCGAATGGGTCGGAATGTTAAGTCGGTGTAGTGACTAGGCCAGGTCCATTCAACCCGTGGCTCGCAGGCAGCATATTGCCCGCGGCGCAATGTTACCTTGCCCGCGGAGACATTGGAATTGAAACAAGGTCTTTTAACCATTTCCCTGACAAAGAGGAGACAGAACGCCGAAATAATTTTGATAACTTGTGAGCTTTTTATTTATGGAGATATAAATTACATTTCCAACTCATTTCTTAAATTTGTGCTAAAAATAGCTGCACCCTAGGCTATGTAGTGAATTAGTCGTACATATTCTAAATGGACAGTTGAACTCTGTTTTAACGTCATGAAAGGGACTGAATATTTTTTGTCGTTACAAGCGAGTGTTGTTCTAACCGAGGAGCGTAATGTTATGGTTAACAGCGAGGAATTAATTGGAACCACAGAATATCTGACGCTATAGACGAGGTGTCGCATTAACCGATGTCGTTATAACCGGGTTTCGACTGTATTCTTCCTATTATTATTTGTGTATTATTATATTGTACACGTTGTATAGAAGTATATGTATAGTTATTTTTCATTATGGGTATTGAATTTGATATTGCCCACATGTAGACCAATTTTGTCGAGGTTGCCTGCAACACAAGAGCGGTTGAGCGGGCCTGGACTAGGCTATGGCTGGACGCCCAAGAAACCGTGTTCGTTTTCCCGGCAGGGGAAAGACATCTCTCCTCCAAAGCGGCCAGCCTGGTTCTGCCCCCCCCCCTCCCCCCAGGTTCCTAATCAATGGCTAACGGTGGCTCTTTCCCCAGGAGTAAGGCGACCCTTTGACCACCCTTTTCATCATGCGCCAAGATTTGGAATGATTGGCGCTGCACTTCTACTCCCCCAAATGCTTACGTAGTGCGCACAGGGACAGATTAACGTATTTGCACATCAGGTGGGTCAATTCAGAAGTGTCCGCGTGACGGATATTATAGGGAGGATCGTGTAGTGCAACAGTTGTTAACTGTCAGCTTTTCACTGTGGTCGAAAATATTGTGTAGATATGTAAGAAAATGTATAAGAATTGCATTATTTATAACTAATATGAAGTCAAGTGGAACTGCAACGGGAAATTATAGAACGTAAAATTCTACTGAGAAAACAATTTTTGCGCAGGTTCACCTTTCTTCCGATAAAAATAAATTTCTTCAAAAATACCTAACGTCAATAGACCGAAGTAATGCTTAATTACCACGGACACGACTATTTATTGATATTGGTATCTGATCATCAAATTACAGGGCAACATGTTTCACCAAGATTTGGTCATCTTCAGACCATTTCACTACATAAAAATAAATTACAATTGCATATTAATTGCCATGTTATTAGATTGAGAGCTCAATGCTGTAGTTATTACCTTACACATGTTGCTTCTCAGTATAAAATCTTAAAACTTTTAAAATATGTGACAGCTCAATGTAATATTAAAAACAGTTTCAAAGTTAAGGATTTCCGATTTGTTTCATTGTCTTCAGTGGAGGTTTCTCTTGGATTTCTCACTGACATACGATGGTGTTTTAGACGTGTCCACTGGTAAGTATGTTTAATACTGCATTAAATTAATAAAGTAATTAATAAAATTGCGGTATGAAACAGTAAACTTTGCCATCTTTTGCTTCCAAACCCTACCTAACATCTTATGTTTGCACCTATAACGACTTGCAAAAATGCATAGCATTGCGGCCCTAGAAGGTAGGGCAATGAATGGGAAACACCTGCAGGGCCCAGTTCGGAACTGTACCAAATATATAAGGACAGGATGACGACAAAAAGGCAGACGCCGGCAGGATAACTGTTCTGGCGATGGCGGGAGCAGGTGCCTCTGATACGCCAGCACAACCTTAACAGACTAAACGGCGTCATATGCCATAATACCATAATACAGAGAGATTTATAGCCAGGAATTTGAAAACCGGAAATCTCAGTAATTGGTCGTGTAATCTGAAGTAGATTATGTGTGGTGACAGAGGGAAGAGTGTGTGTGGAGTGTGAGTGTGTATTTCATTGTATTTATTTCCTTGGCATGGGTTCACCATTCTATTTCAACTGTACTGGAAAACACTGAAAGGTTTAAAAAATATTCGAGGTACAATTTCAGAGTGTAGAAATAAATGGTGTAAACGTGTTGAAAGAATAAAAGATCGCATTTGATAGAGAGATTTAGATGGTGAATCATGAGTAAGAGGAAGTGTTGGAAGAACTGTGAAAAGGTGGATTAATGTGGGGAAATTTTAAAGAGGACGGAGTTGATAACCTTGGTGATTTATTAAGAATTTCATAGTACAGTTCTGGCAAGCATATTTGCTTGCAGGAGATTCATAAGGAGGTTCACCAGTACTGTCTGTTCGTTCAACAGCTGTAGTCCTGTATCATGAAATGTAACTCTGTTTTATTGTATAAATTTTTCTCGGGCTGATATCCGTGTCAATTGTTTAAAATCCTCCGACGTTTCAGAGACACACTCCGTGCTTTCCCTGAGGATGGAGACGGAGTGTGTCTCTGAAACGTCGGAGGTTTTTAAACAATTAACACGGTTATCAGACCGAGAAGAGTTTACACAATTTTTGTCGCCGTGAAAGCCTGAAGACATGTAACTCTGCTTTAACCCTTTAAAGACGAAGCGTATCTGTTTTATATAAGGACTCAGTGCGTACCGCGCTGTAAACACTCTCCACTTCGGTTATAAAAACCAGCCTCTTAATGTTTTATAAGGCAAAAGTTGCTGTTTGTTCTGAGATCCGTACAAAACACATAAACGCAATGTGGGCACCACGTTGAATTTTTTAATGTTAAACCTGGCCGTATGTAAAGTTACCGCTAGGCTTTAAAAGGTTAAGCAGATGCAGTGAAAGCAACCCCTTTATACGATTACAACCGAGGTGTATAAATGGGATTTCAAATTTTCCAGTATTTTGGGACCCTAGAACTCCTAGGATTCTGGACTCCACCATCGTAAGGAACAATACAATTTTCTGGGAACTGGATTTATCTCTGTCTTAAGAAAAAGCACTGTGCAGGCGGCTACTTAGTTGTGTTTAGCCATGAGAGCTTCTCTCAGCTGAGTAGGTACATTCCCTTTCATTTGGAGGACAGAAGCAGATCCAATTTGCAGAACGTCGTGTTCCTATTTGAGCACCCGCCCCAGAACTTTTGTACCAGTGAGACGGGGTTAACGTAACACTCACGCACTGATCCACGGTGTCTGTAGCAATGATTTCACAGCTGACCCTTCAGTTAATTCGTTTTCGTACGTTACAGCCCTAGGGGATATATGAAATCACAGTTTCACTGAATATTTACGATTGAATTTGAAAAATTCGTGGCTTGATGTGACTGGCAAAGCACGACGTTTCAGTTCCGACTTCTTGGCTTCTTCGTGACGGCAGGTGTCATTTGGTATGACTATTCTGAACTAATCTCTGTAGGTATCTCTTCATCCCATGACTGCTTTATAAAGACCGCTGCCATCTGGCGTAAGTATCATAAAATGCCCAGTCACAAACCAGCTTATTTTGTAAGTTGGACTAGACAATGGGCAAAGTCCAGAAACTTGCTATTCCAATGTTTCAGTCGATCACATATTTTTCTTTTTTAATATTATTATATAGCTACATGTTTCGGCCTACGAGTGGCCATCATCAAAACTCTTTAACTGCTCACTTTTATGTAAAAGGGGGCAGGCCTCAACCCGGACACCTTACTTTTAGATTTTGTGTTGTATGCCTGATGATGGCCACTAATAGGTCGAAACATGTACCTGTATAATAATATTAAAAAGGAAAAGTTGTGATCAACTGAAACCTTGGAATAGTACTGTACAAACACAACGGGATGGGACATCTGGATATTCCAGAAACTTGGTAACCCTACGTGTGATATACCATCTCCAGAACCTCTTTGGATTTGACCAGTGGAACTTCGTCCCCCCCCTCCCCCCCCAAAAAAAGACGCAACGCGATTTTGTGAGCATGTGTGTGTGTGTGTGTGTATTGTTTGAAAACCTTCAGCGGTGTTAAAAAGAAAGAGAAATACACAGAGGGTCATAATCCGATTTGCGACTTGTTAAGAGAAAGCCCCTCGAAACACCCAACCGTATTCCTTACCCCTCGGGAAGAGAGATCCAATTTTCTTTGCGAACAGTGACGGTTCTTATCGAAGAAGAAAGGAAAGTTATCATATTTGGTGGAGAGTCGCTGTTAGGTGTTTCGGACACCTGCTTCTGTTTCCGATATCGGCCCCACAAGAGGCTCTTTCACTCCGCTCGTCCCGGTGAGTCCTCATACGTTATGCTAAAAATAGACGGGTACCATTTCCCTTTATCTGGTGATCATCCTCTTTATGTCCATTGTTCTTTACCGTCGTCTTAGAATACGTCATTAGACAAGTCGAAATGGTGGGGGGGGATAGCTCAGTCGGTATAGCGACTCGCTACGGGCTGGACGGTCCGGGGATCGTATGCCGGTGGAGGCAAAATTTTCCGCAGCCGTCCAGACCGGCCCTGGGGCCCACCCAGCCTCCTGTACAATGGGTACTGGGTCTCGTTCCCGGGGGTAAAGCGGCCGGGGCGTGGGGCTAGCCACCCCATCCCCTCCTTGTGCCGAGGCTCACGACAGTGTAGAGCTATACCTCTACTCCCCCTCTTGGGCCCTAAGGGCCTCTTATAGGGTGAACCTTTACCTTTACCTACATTTTACAAGTCAAAATGATTAGGAGTAAATCATAGGAAGCGTGTGAAGTACTAGTAAGGAGGTTGGCCTAGACGTGAAGCCATACCGAATGAAATAAATTCAGAGGGTAGTTCGGGGGGGGGGGGGCGGGGGAGAAAAAGAAGTGTTTTATTCAAAGACGGTGTCAGTTACGTGATTGCGGTGTATGCAGTAGTCACGGGGTAGGGTAACAAGACACGCAGTGTACGGATAGACGTAATATGGAGGCGCGTTCGCGTAACCATTATTGCCGTGTAGAGGTAGTAAGTGTTACACAGTATGAGTATGTGTCTGTAGCTTTAGTTATCCAGCATGCAAAGCGCATGCGTCGTGTTATATTGTCCTGTGTGGCCTGTCTGGCTGTATCACATTTTTCCACACTCCTCCCCCCCCCCCCCCCCCCCCCCCCCCCCCCCCCCCCCCAAGAAAATATATTGAATATAGCATGCATGTTTTGACTTCCTGTACAGCTTTTGTCTGAAACATTTCTCATTATAAAAATAATTCAGCGAGATATTATCATAAATGTACATCGGTCGTCATGTAAGTACTCGTTATTCTTGTCGGATTTTAATGGTTAAATTTTCTCGATATATTTTAGAAAAAGACGCAAATATGAAGCTTCATGAAAATCCGTCCGGTGAGATCCGAGTTGTTTCATGCGGACGGAGGGGCGGGCAGACAGACAGACAGACAGACAGACAGACAGAGGGACGGACAGACAGACAGACAGACAGAGGGACGGACAGACAGACAGACGGACAGACAGACAGAGGGACGGACAGACTGACAGACAGACAGAGGGACGGACAGACAGACAGACGGACGGACAGACAGACAGACAGACAGACAGACAGAGGGACAGACAGACAGACAGACAGAGGGACGGACAGACAGACAGACAGAGGGACGGACAGACAGACAGACAGACAGACAGACAGACAAACAGACAGACAGAGGGACAGACAGACAGACAGAGGGACGGACAGGCAGACAGACAGACAGAGGGACGGACAGACAGACAGACAAACAAACAGACAGACAGACAGACAGACAGACAGACAGACAGACAGAGGGACGGACAGACATGACGAAGCTAATAGTAGATTTTCGCACGTTTGCGAAAGCGGCTTCAAATCCACATACAGTTTGGTCGAAAGTCGCGAACGTAGACCTATTCGTATGTATGAGGAAAATGTGAAATAAAGAAGTGAATAAAAGTGAATGTTCGGACTGGATTCCAGTAATTCAGAACCAGTTTACGGTGTGGGCTGTTGTGAACACAAGAGTGAATCTTGTGGTACCACGAAGGGCTGTAATTTTGGGGCCAGATGAGGTACTGGGTTGTTTCCCAAGAAAGACTTTTTGCTGCTTGGGGCTGTTTATGATGTCTAGAATGCAAGTCAGATAGGAGTGTCCATTTTAAGGCGGACCTTGGAGAAGCCGTCAGACAGTTTTAATGATAAACATTTGTGATGATTTGTAGAACATTGTTAATGGATGCGAATTCATTCTTCTTGGACTTTTTGGCCTTTGAAGATGGGACCGATGTATTGTACCGAAACATCGGTAATTAATGACCTACGCCGCATGATGTCATAGGAGAACAAAGATATCAGTTAGTACATTTTCTCGGCTGTCACATGGTTCCAGGAAGCTATGGATTGGGTAGTACATAACCTCACAATTTTCCCTTCCGGACACATTTATATAAATTGCAGAGATCGCAGTTTCAGATTCCTTGTAAGTAAATCTCTCTTTCGACATTTGAATTGTTCCTGCAAGTTCCTGTGTAGACCAGCTTAGAAATGAGAGGGATTAAGTTATAAATTGAAAGTTTTGTTCCACACCTGAAGACAGGGAGGTGGGGGGGGGGGGGCGGATGAAGAGTGCTGAGTGTGGTAAAGTTTCAAACTCCTACAAAGGAGTAGTGGTGGATTTAAAGTTGTCTGAATTTATAGTACAAGGTTCGTTGAGATCAAATTGGACCACTTAATGTGGTACGAAAGCTGGTAATTACGTTAATTGTCTAGTTCAGGAGTTGTCAACGCACGGCCGACTGACTTTTGTTTTACGGTTTGCGCACATGTTTTTAAAAAATATTGGTATCACTCTGTGCAATGAAAATGGTTGCTGACTGGATTAAGTTTTTAATTTTTTAGGCGAGGAAAGCAATCCCATTACAGGCCTGGACAGGCCCTTAGGGTTCCAGGAGGTTGAGGATCCCAGATTTCAAGATAGTCGACACATGAAGGTGGTAAGGTTATCAGCCCAACGCACCGGCCGCAGGACATATGGGATTTGTGGCGAGAAAATATGCTTTCTCATGTAGGGCTTATGTCTTGTCCCATTTCCTCATGTCAGTTTTTTTCAATTATCGAGCCGGTGTGATATGGCTTAATATAATTAACTAATTTCTTGTCATTAGCCTGCATTTTAATTTACGCATCAATGCATCCTTCAGTGGGTTTTGTAAAGTGTTTTCGTAAAGGTGAGGTTTAAGTTGCGAGGAAGAATGGGTGAATAATTTACAGTTCAAGGGACTTACAAGAAAACAACTGGAGAAACATGAAATAAAAATGAAATAAAGAGTGTAACAAAGGCCAGAAGAAGAAAGACATAAGGAAGATTGATATAATGAAATAAAACAATGAAAGAGAGAAAGAAACGTTTGTGTATCTTGGGAGAAAAGAAAACTGGTTAGAGTTAGAGAAGGCAAAATCCATTGTTGCGATGTGGTGTGGGAAAATGGAATTATTATCACAGAACAGTATGGAATGCGTGAGGAGGGCCAATAAACTGTCGCTGTAATCGTTAATTAATGTTTCGCATTACTTCCAACAGAGACCGCCATCGTACACTTGAATAGTTTCCATTCATTATCCACTAGCTGTAAATTTGTCTCTCTCTTCCCGCCCACCCCCTGCGTTATTTACTTGAAACAGTATTGCTCTTGAAAATCAATACGGGACACAATTTGTTCTCCTCTAAGATATTCTAGAGCGGAAATTAGAAATTACAAGTCTCTTCTTTCTCTGAAAAGGAGGCTGCAGAGTTATTGAACTGGATGAATAAAAATTCACTGTCTGTTTTGAACTCTTAGAACACCAGTACTGTAGGAATTGACGCGAAAATAAATGTAAATGCATGTTCATGTCTGTTCAGTAAGTAGAAATAGCTGTTACATCATTACAGGCCCAGCGTTGAAGGTTTCGTGACGACATATCTGGTAAATGATTTTCGGAGTCCTTAGAAGTATTGTGTCTATATTTACAGGTGTCTGTACCTGCATGCGTACGTACGTACGTACGTACATACATACATATATACATACATACATATATACATATATATATACATACATACAGACACACACATACATACATATATACATACACACATGTATACATACATATATACATACATACATATATACATACATATAATACATATATACATACATGCATATATATTACATAAGTACATACATATATATTACGTAAGTACATACATACTACATAAGTACATTCATATGTACACACACACACATACATACATACATACATATATACACACATTACATAAGTACATACACACATATATACATACATATATACATATATATTACATAAGTACATACATACATACATAAGTACATACATATGTACATACATACATACATACATACATACATACATACATACATACATACATACATACATACATACATACACACATATATACATACATACATACATACACACATACATACGTATTACATAAGTACTACATACATACATAATACATACACATTGTTTAAGTACATACATACACACATACACATTACATAAGTACATACATACATACATACATACATATTACATAAGTACTACATACATACATACATACATATTACATAAGTACTACATACATACATACATACATACATACATACATACATACATACATACATACATATACATACTACACACTTCGACTGTTATCATCAGTAGTTTATTATCACGTGTTTAGTCAACAATTATGTCGTTGTTCTTTGCAACGTGTGTTGTTCATGCATGTGGTTATTTTAAAGTCAGAAACTCCAGCTTAGAGTTTACGTTACAGTCTGCGCCAGGAAAATCTGGCGCGATATGCGCTTGGGAAAGTTGAAGTTAAAGGCATGGGCGACAGAACGGAAGGTATTGGACATTGTATAAACGTAACGCAGAGAAATCCATATGATTCTGAAAGACAGGATAAAGATATTTGTATCAAAGTCTATTCTAGTAAGAGGTTTCAAACAGGGGGTAACATAGTCACCACTTTTGCCACATAGACACTTTATTGTCTCCATACTAGTAACAGTTTAAATTTGTCACATTTTAGAGAGAGGAGAAACTTCCGCTGAATTTCTCTGAAGCTGTCAGTGGCCTATTGTGGACGGTGAACAACATTGCAGTTCTTTAGGTTTGCTATATTGACATGGAATAAGGGGGACTTCCTAGATATTTGGACACTTGTAGGTATGCTAACTGTACCTCGACACAGAGTAGACTGACCATGTGGCAAATGTGGTGATGGAAGCGTTGGAGATTTGGAGCAGTGAGTAATGTACAGTAAACTGCAACTGTTGGGCCGGTTGGGGTACGTCACGCACTTTAGCACTGCCAACGAAGGTATTTGAACGGCAGTTTATAAATACGTTTTATTTGACTTGTACGTTAGGGCCTATGTTTCCCTTATTTGAATTTACAGTGCGAAGACCATTTGGCAGCATCTTAAACCATAATGTACCTTCAGGTTTTATAATAGACGAAAGATATTCTTGAATAGCTGAGCGACTTTAGTCCCTCCAGAAGGAATTCGCTGCATGCAGTTAATGTCTTTAGCGGTGAACACTGTAGGTAACTGACGTTATTTACATCGTTATGTCTGTAGTAAAATCGTATCAACCTTATTTGACAATCGAGAAGGGAAAACATTTTTAGATCGCAAGTAAAGTATTTGAAAAATGCTACTTTATTTTGCTGTTAGCGTTTGCTTATATTGTGTTCAAGTTGCTTAACTTCTTTGCAAATTGTAAAATAGTGACGCAAATATATGGCAAATTCAAAATAACGGTTATTCGTATATATATTTTATTAGCGCTAAAAGGTTTGAACATAGGAAAGTGCTTAAGAATATGGCGAACGTTCTAACATAAATCCAAGTCCTACATAAGAGGCAGACTTTCGTGCTTCTTCTTTATCTAATAATGAACTGCCGTAAAGAAAACAAAAAAGCAGTCATTCTTAACAAGATTTGGCGATATAACAGAGAGCGGCCCTTAACTTCATTCTGGCTTACGATTTCTGTTTTATTTTGTGGAGGAACCTGATAATATCTGCAGTAAAAGTCTCAGAAAATAGACACAAGTATTGGGTTTTAGTTTGATCGCAAGCGAACACTGCCTTACGCACATGCATGAGAAAAAAAGCCGCGTCATTTAATGTAATAAAGCAGGCTTGCCCACTGAAATCAAGAAGGACACAAACACACAACAAATGACCTTTCCCGTCTACTTTATTTATTTTATAACACGTGTTACTGCAATACACTCTTCATGAAGTTCCATTATAGTCATAAGAAACAGACGTTTTTGTTATAACAATGTTTAGATTGAAGACATAGTATATGATAATTGCGGATTTTTCCTACATTTGTTGTGAAGAATAACTGATATAAATATTCATGCATTATTGTGTTTGACAAGAATTATACTGCAGCAGTTGTGTATAATTTATTTTGCCCTTTAGTTATTTACCTGTTATAGAGGAAGTCCTGAAGCATAAATCAGGCTCGCCTACATTACTGTTGCTATGTAACCTGTAATATGCAGCATCAGAAGCATTATAAATGGCCATATTAGCTACAAACATTATACCCGCCATTTTGCAGCGGTCTTAACATAAAGTCTTGTACACATTTTTGTAAAAACGTCAAAGCTTGGTGAAATAATTATCCTTTATGTAATTGTCACATTACAACTGTGTGGTGTTTGTGGCAACTGTAGGAATCTAGCAAGGGTGGAATGGTGTTCTCCATGTTTTCTAGATTTTTTTGGGCATCTAATTACATATTCTGCAGATAGTTAAAAGTATATCTTAAAGCTGATAAATGGTATTAATGCGACAATGAGCTGAGATATACTTGTGTGATATTCTTAATGCATTTCCATTTTAATATTTGTTTAGTGACTCTCGAATGTTAAAATGATTATTGCGGAATGAATTGGAAAGGATAATAAGAAGAAGTGGTCGCTGCCTAATTTGAGGCATTGTCTCGGAATTTGCTAGAGGAACTGAAAAGAAATACAAAAATTATGCCAGCCGGTCACCGGATTCGAAAACAGGATCTTTCCAATATGAAGCGGGAGTGCCTTGTACTTTGTTGTACGCATAATATCGAAAAGTGTTCGAAATGGGTTGGTCCTATTGAGTGCAGAGGCCTGCATATGAGGGAAGCTATAGGAGAAATTCTCAGGAACGCTTGTCTGTGATAAGGCGGGTATCGAAACCAGGAAATCTCAATTTCTGAGCCGTAATGCTAATCACTCATATGCTAAATTAAGACGTGTGTCATATAACATTACGCAAAAAGGCACTGCGATTCTGGTATAGGTTCTTCCGGTATAGAATTTGAAATGCCAACCGGAGAGCTTCACCTCTTTACATACTTACATAAAATAAATTAAATTCATTCATTGAAGTTAAGTAAACTAAGTACAGTATGTTAAGGAATTCAAAATAAGTAAATTAAAATAAATTTATTATTACAATAAATTAAATGAAGGAAATTAATCAACTAAGTTTATTAAATTAAACAATTTAAAATAAATAAATGAAATTATTGAACAAATTAAATTAATGCAATCAAGTCAATTACATTTTATAAACGAAAGCAAATAAATGAAACAAATGAAAAGTAAAAAACAAATAAGTAAAGAAGCGAGTAAGTAACCAAATATATGTGAGTAAATAAAATAGTAAATTAGTAGGGGAATTAATAACTACATAAATCATGAAAAGTGAATACTTAAGGAAATAAATAAATAAATAAATAAATAATACACGCGTAAGTAGAATATTAAGTAAATATGTGAATATGTGAAAGAACAACTAACTAACTAACTAACTAACTAACTAACTAACTAACTAACTAACTAACTAACTAACTAACTCCATGGAGCAGAGACCTTCTTGAGAAGCTAACAGTTTTTCTGCTAGCCAAGAAATTACCCGCATTTTATGGAACCCAGAGGTTCATTACCGCATTCACAAGAGCCCACCACCTGTCCCTATCCTGAACCAGCTCAATCCTGTCCATTCCCCATCCCACTTCTTGAAGGTCCATTTTAATATTTTCCTTCCATCTACGCCTGGGTCTCCCAAGTGGTCGCCTTGCCTCAGGTCTCCCCACCAAAATCCTGTATGCACCACTCTTTCCCCCATACGTGCTACATGCCCGGCCCATCTCATTCTTCTCGAGTTGATTACCCGAATAATATTTGATGATGAGTACAGGTCATTAAGTTCCTCGTTATGTAGTCTTCTCCACTCCCCTGTCGCCTCGGCCCTCTTAGGCCCAAATATCCTCCTGTGAAGGAATAAGTAAAAAATAAGTAAAATGAATCGCTATTCTAACGTAAACTAACCTAAAGTACCCTAAATTAAATACTGATTTAGCACCGCTGGGAGATGTCGGTTACCCTTTAGAAACTGAGAGGAACGTCTTTCCTCCTCCACAGTCCTCTTTATCAAGGGGAAAGAAAGGGGTAATTAGTGTCTATATTGTAATTAGTTGTTACAGCCAAGGGACCGTGCGTAATGTTATTATGGTTTGAGTGCTTGGACTTAATTTATACAAGTATTCTTCAGCAGGGTCGCAATCTTAAACAAATGCCTCAGGTAAGTTTTATACAAAGACGCAGTTGCTTTTCTACGTAATTACAAAGCGGAACCTGGAAAAATTTTATTAGTCATTTAGAACTTCGACAAAATTAAGTTATAGTATTAAAGACAAATTGCCACTTGGTCTCTGTGGGACTGTTTTGTATTTCTTTATACAAGTGCCTTGTTTCAGCGTAGTAATATTCTTATAACGCAGCGAAAGGAAAGACACAATGGAAAACGTCTTTTATTTTTGCTGTTACGCTGTACTTTGTTCGTAAACTTACGTAATATAATTACATATTCTGAATTTTATGATGAATGCAAGTAATATTCGCTCATCACTCGTTCATCCAACCATTCATTCCAGCACTGATCCGAGGTTAGGCTGAAACCTGTTATGGTATATTTTTTTCACTTTGTTTTCACCGTGCATTTCTATATAATACTGATAAATCCACCAACAAAATGCACTATAGACGATAAAATCACTTTTTATTCACTCACTTCACCTAACCCGACATGTTTCGGTGCGTCATCACACCATCCTCAGGGGGATTTTGCACTTCAAAGACCTTTTCACTCGGAAGGACATAGACTATGTAAAATTTTTGCATTAACATATAACGTATATAGACACCCTGTGTGTTATTGGATTGTTAAGATTAAAATAATGAAGATAAAAGTAAGGTGATAAAAACACTAGTATTGATATCAATGACTTCATCACATTATACAACACATGTCACAACATCCTATTGAGAAGCCAGGCTGTGCAGTCGATGGTGAGGTTTTGCAACCATGTGAAAGACCAGATGGCAAATGTAATGTATTTTGTATTGAGTAGCTGTTTGTGTACGCGTTTATCTTCGTTGTTTTAATCTTAACAATCCAATAAGACACAGTGTGTGTGTATACGTTATATGTTATGGCAACAATTTTACGTAGTCTATGTCCTTCCGAGTGAGAAGGTCTTTGAAGTGCAAAATCCCCCTGAGGATGGTGTGATGACGCACCGAAACATGTCGGGTTAGGTGAAGTGAGTGAATAAAAAGTGATTTTATCGTCTATAGTGCATTCTGGTGGTGGATTTATCAGTACTGTTTGGTATAATTTCCTCTCATTCTTTACATTATTATGTACCTTGCTTATAAATTTTATTTCGTTATAAATTGTTGTGTCCTTTCATCATTCTTAATTTAAGAACCTTAAAATCACTTATTTAAATTTACTAAGATTTTAAATAATTCAATAATTAATTTACTGACTTCATGGAGTAAGTCTTCAAGAAGCTGACAGCCGCTCAGCTGTTCAAGAAGATCTGTTTATTGTTTATCGATGCCGTATGTTCATTATCATACACACAAAAGCATGCAGTTTCAGATTTTCCTGAGTTCGTCGTCTCCTGTCTGCACCTTTTCTCCCAGTGTTATCAAGGACTAAGCAGGGGCAGATTTCTGTAAATTTCATTTCTATATTATTCTCTTATCAACCTACAGATTTCCAAATTTCTCTCTTCTGTTACGATTTTACAAAATTTTGCTAAGGTAAATGTGAAGTTGTCTTTATGGTGGCCATGAAGGTATATGTGGGGTGGAGGTATAGTTCCGCTTATCTTCAGCCTTGTCACTAGATGAATTTTGGTAGTTAGCTTCACGCTTCGGTCACTTTAGTCCCTTGAACAAAGTACGTTGTACACTATTTCATAATTTTGTATACATCTTATAACATGTATCTTACGTGAAGTTGTGGTGTGATACATTTTATAGCATTTCATCTTACGTGAACTAATGTGATTCTGATATAACACACATCAACTACGAGGAATACGAGTGGATTTTAAATGTTTTAAAGACAAGTGCAAACTATGCTGTGATACTACATAACCCTGAAATGTGTATCCAATGCGATGACTTATCTCACATACTGACGACGTTGATGAAAATCATTCTCCCCATAGTGTATGAGTGAAGAACTAATCAAGACCACCAAGAATGGTATGGCTATTCTGTGATGATTACAGTGTATAACCCCTGATGATGGCGTCATAATGGACGCCGAAACATGTTGGGTGTGACAATAATAAAAGGTGCATTGGTTGGTGACTGTACTCATTATTGAAAAATGCGCGGTGGAAACAATATAAAATTACATCGTACCAGTTAACAGAAGTCTGGAAGAGCCCCATAGTTGGTCTGGACTCTTGGAGCAAAGTTTTTTAAGAATTTGTTATTTGCCAGTGCGTAATAAATGTCCTTCAGAAATGAACATCACTGTGTGTTAAATGAATCATTAACTATATGTAAGTGTTTAGTTGATAATGCTAACCCCATTAGCGATGAATTTACACATTAACCCTTTAAAGATGAAGCGTATCTGTTTTATATAAGGACTCAGCGCATACGGCGCTGTAAACACTCTCCACTTCGGTTATAAAAACCAGTCTCTTAATATGTTATAAGGCAAAAGTTGCTGTTAAAACACGTAAACGCAATGTGGGCACCACGTAGAATTTTTTAATGTTAAACCTGGTGGTATGTAAAGTTACCGCTAGGCTTTAAAAGGTTAAATTGAAAGAGGATGTGCTAGGAATCCTTGTTTATCTGAGATAAAAACAATATGTCTGTATTGAATATTATTTTGGAGACAGTTTTTAGAAGATATGCAGGTACTTCTGCTGTAGTCTCATGAATATAAAGCTGCGAATGAAGAAGCCAGTGACTATTACAGTGATAATTGTGCGAGTGGATTTCACAGGGATGCCAACTGTGGCTAATAAATAATCTCCAGGTCATGGGGAGAAATGTAAGGGAAGCTAAGCATTTTGGGAAATAAAAAGTAACACAAAAAAAGTGAAGTAGAAAAAGAATTCCGTGGGCGAAATAACATTGCCATGTATAGTGAAAGCGAGAGAAGTGTAATGGAAATATTATGCGTATTTTTGTCTTCTCCCTCCCAACCCCCTTTCAGCATTGACTCGCATGAACCGTCCCCAACTTTGTGTTTCATTCTGTGTATCTGCTCACACAGTAAACATTGCGTGGAGGCCATTACATTTACATCTACGTACCGTTCGCAGCAGTTTCATAAACTAAATTTTTCTTGTGTGTCATTGTGTCGTAGTTTTCCCTAGTCCAGATGAGTTTGAGGAAACCATGCCACGTATTACCAGTAAGAGTGGCCTATGTGCACGGTACAGGTTTTCTGTGTCAACGAATTTTTGGGATGTGTAATTTTACAAACAATAGTCGAAATAAGTGGAAAGGGTTTAAACAAGTTTCACTGGTTGGGATATACGCGTATAATACGCACAGAGGAGGTGAAAACATAAATACAGGAATTTTGTCAGAAAATCTCAAATGAAAGGACAACTTAGGAAACACAGGATTAGATGGAGAACGATATTGCAATTGGTATTGAATAAGTATACACAGGTGTGGATGGACCTGATCCTCTTGAAACGGAGTAGGGTTCAATTCGCGAGGTTTTGTGAACGCTTTAATGAAAGTTAGGCTATATAAACAATGGAACGACTGTCAGATTTTGAACTAACAACCTCTGCTGTGGGAGATTTACGTGAACGCTAGCATACATTTACAGGAGCATTGTATTTTTTTTAATTACTGAATTCGGAATTTTAAGTAACTCAGTGTCTATCTGTTTAAACATTTATTTTTTCTTTTTGGAAAATGAATTCAGTCACTACTTTACACCGAATTAACCTCTGTGTAAATTAATATTTGTAAATATAATGATTTCAAATGGTTGTGAAACTTGGTCTCTCACACTGAGGGAGGAACAAAGACTGAGGGTGTTCGAGGATAGGGTGCTGAGGAGGATATTTGCGCCTAAGAGGGACAAGGCGACAGGGAAGTGGAGAAGACTACATAACGAGGAACTTAATGACCTGCACTCGTCACCAAATATTATTCGGGTAATCAAATCGAGAAGAATGATATGGGCGGAGCACGTAGCACGTATGGGGGGAAAGAGAGGTGCATACAGGATTTTGGTGGGGAGACCTGAGGGAAGGCGGCCACTTTGGAGACCCAGGCATAGATGGGAGAATAATATTAAAATGGATCTTCAAGACATGGGATGGGGCATGAACTGGATTGAGCTGGCTCAGGATAGGGACAGGTGGCGGGCTGTTGTGAATGCGGTAATGAACTTCCGGGTTCCATAAAATGGGGAGAATTTCTTGACTAGCTGATAAACTGTTAGCTTCTCAAGAAGGCCTCTGCTCCATGGGTTGGTTAGTTAGTTATAACGATTTCCCGTGATTGTCATTGACATTTTTGAAAGGAAGTTTTGGAAATTATCCAAATCCGTTTTTGAAAAACAGTTTCGGAATCTAGTTCTGTTTCCTCCCTCAGGTGATAGGATAGGCCCCTTAACAGAGGTAGTCGCAAACACTGAACTGTCCCATAAACCATCCTCATCTAGGTTTCGGCCTGACAGCACCTTAGGCCTACTTTTTTTTCCCGCCTATTGAATGAAAAAGAACAGATTTTAGAAAAACTGTGCTTTGAAAGTGTTGGAATAATGCAATATGATATAAAATATCGGTTTAAAATATTTAGCAGCCATTGTAAAACAAGAACACTGAACTTTTTTGTGAAGCTCCTCACATTTTATAGACACCGATATCCTTACACAGTGGTCTTTATCGGTACCCAGATAATTCCTGTCAACAGCCCCACATTTTATTTATTTACGATCGTTCTTAATATTATCCTACCAACTACACCTATGGCTCCAATGTCTTCTTCTCGTTTCATGTTTTGTGACTTTTTTACATCCATTTCTCATCTCTCCCGCAGCTGCTGCGCGTCCTGCCCATTTGTGTGGACAAAAGTGAAGGGTTATTTGAAGCATGCGCTGTATAAATAGACGGACCAACAATATAATGAACGAATATATAGAGGAAGGGTTGAGGGGTTGAAAGGTTAGTAGACGGTTGTTAGTACGACCGATGAAATATCTAAACAGTGTTTGCCTACGAAGTTCTCTGATATATTTGTAGTAGAAGCATGAAATAAGTTGAAGTGCTGTTGACAAATCGAAATATCTATTCAGTGTACACGAAATTCAGTATAAACAAAGCTGATTGCAATAAGCGAAGGTTACCCTCAACATGGAATTCCATATTCAGCTATATAAAGCTTTCACAGGATCTAAAAATCGCATTTAATTAAAAGGTGTTTTTGAAATGTATTTGCTAGGAATTGCACGTGTTACAGTAGTGAACAGTGTTAGGCTGAATCTGCGGACAACCACTGTGGCATCATACGGCTGATGGCAAAGTGCAGTTACGGCGGCAACATACACAGAGGCTGTTTTACGAAATTAATCGGTTGTTGAAAATTATAGCTTTGTATGCATAAATTCAGGAACACTCGACGAGATGCTACAATATAAGTACAATATGGGAGCTGGGAAATACACAGTTAAAATTTTGCCTGTTTTTTTGGATGCTTGTGAAACATGGTCTCTGTCACGTTGAGGGAGGAACGTAGGCTGAGGGTGTTTTAGAATAGGGTGCTGAGGGGGATATTTGGGCCTAAGAGGATGAGGTAACAGAACAACGTAGAAGACTACATAACGATGAACTTTATGATCGGTACTCCTCACCAAATATTCGGGTGATCAAATGAAGAAGGGGGCGGTCACCTATGGGAAACAGGAGAGATGCATGCAGGGCTTTGATGGGGAGACCTGAGGGAAAGAGAAAACTTACAAGACCTAGGCGTAGATGGGAAGGTAATATTAAAATGGATCTTCAAGAATTTGGGTGGGGGGCTTGGACTGGGTTGATCTGGCTCGGAATAGCAATAAGTGGCTCTTGTGAATGCGGTAATGAAGCTTCGGTTTCCGTTAAATGTGAGGGGTTTCTGCGCTAGCTGAGGGCCTGTTAGCTTCTCAGGAAGGACTTTGCTCCGTGGAGTTAGTTATGAGAGGCGAGAAAATATACACTGCCTTCAGTACGGCCTGGACGACTAGGGAATCTGGGGTTCGATTCCTCCCAAATACAGAGAATTTTTTCTTCTACGGAACGTCCTACCCGACGGGTGCCGGTGCTTTTTCCCTATGGAAAACGGCCTCGAGTGAAGCTGACCGCTTACATTCATCTGGTGCTGAGATTAAGCGTGATGGAGTCGTATCTACATTCCCTTTACATGTTTATGGCGTTGTTCTTAATTAAGTACGTGGTTAAATTTTACTGTAACAAGTATTTTGCATTAATACAATAATAATTTATATTTATATGGCCGTATTTTCTGCGAAAAAAATATATGACGCAACATGTAAACCCTTAAAGCTCTGATGCCTTTATTTCAGAAAATGCCTGAGTGGTGAATATGCAGTGGAATAAAGAAACCATGCTATGTGAGCATAAAGATTAGTTTTGTGGCGACAGATACATGTCTGCATGAAATGAATATCTCGTTAGATAAAGCACGCATTATGGGAAGTAAGGCGCATATTAAACTTGTACACTGCAAGTTTGTTCCTTCTTCTTGAATTTTAACAATTTGCAGATGTTTCCCCCTTCTCCCACTGTGTAATTATCAAACCTTCCAGTCTCATTATTTCAAATCCTTTTTTTTTCGATCACTTTGTAATTTCCTGCGTCTGACAACTTTGTTTTAATGTAATCGTCCCATGTTTTAAACTTGAGGAAGGATCAGCGAAGTATCTTGCTGTGTCACCTACCTTCTTCCTTCGCCTCTCTTATGTTCACACCGTCGCAACATTTTATTTCCTATCCTCTTCACACTCTCTTATTTACATCCGTTGTTTCTCCAATTTATGCTCACCTCACCCCCATGCAGTGAGCCGTAAACATTCCAGAACAAGCAGTGCTGCTGATTTCAGGTGTGCTGTCGCTCTCTTTCTGTTTCTTTATTACCGTTGATTTAATTAAGATTGCCTTTACGCTCCTGAAATTGGTGTCGTCAACCTCATACGGTACGGCTCCTTTTGTAACTCTTTATTCCCTTCACTTTTGTGGCAGAAGTGGCTGTATTCTACCGTTACTAGAAATAGCAGGGCTTTGTCTTTCATACACCTACAGAGAGCTTTGTAGCGTGCCTAATCTTGAACCTGGAATTGCACTGGTTTCAAACTTTTGCCGGTCTACCGTCTATCGTTACTGGTTTCTTTTATAATAATAATAATTATTATTATTTATTTTGACTGCAAATGGGCTTGTACCCGGTGACAGCGGTACTACAGTAAGACACAACACACAAAATAATACACATCACACAAAATAACACACCACACTGAAACAAAACACAGCACACAAAATTACAAAAACAATAAAGGACACATACTGCACACAATAAATACAATTACGATACAAATACAATTACAACACAAATATAATTGTAATACAAATACAATTACAAATACAATACACATACAGATACAATACAAGTACAAATACAAGTACAATTAACCTAAAGTTGATGAATTAATATTAATAAAATATTAAGCATACTGTACAGTAATACAGTCACAGTAATGCATTACATAACTGCATGAACCGATGCACTCGCCTTTCACCATGACCTTCGCTTCATTCCACTTCACTACACTTGTGTATGCTTCACATCCCCACCACGATTAACCTCCCTTCACCTCACTTCACTTCACTTCACTGTATTTTTTGATGATTTCCACCACACCTGCACTTCACCTCACTTACCACTTTCCTAATCCTTTGTGTCTCATTTCATTATGACCAAGTGAATACAGGGGTAGCGTAGTCAGATAAAGCTAGTACAGTGTCCTTATACACTCTTTATAAACCTAGTGCGCTATTAGAACTTCTCTTGATAAAGGAACGCCTGCGGAGCTATAGGATACTGACCCGCGTAATTGTGATGTGAGAGAAGTTGCCGTGGCTGCACGGGGAACATGCACACGCGAAAAGGATAAGCTTAAAAACTATTGAATCCACATAATTTCTCTTCTGACATAATACTTAGTCCTAAAGCAAGGATTGTTGCTTACTTTACAGCCTTTTTGTGCCGAATCTCATTTAGTACAGGCGCCGTCTTTATTTTGTACCTAATGTCCGTGGTTACTTACACGTGACTTCTGCTTACGGAGGGGTAAGTTTGACTAAAAGAAAGAAGACAGAAGACTTTAACTTTTTTGCTTGTTATACTGCTAAATTCGAAGTTATTTAGAGACACTGTGACTCGTGGGTGTGAGGAAAAAATCTCGTTCATGACATTGAGGGGGTTCAGCATACGTGTGTGCAGATTATGTGTAAGTGAACAACGGTTTTTCTGGAATTTAACTCGTTGTGGTATATTACATTAAAACCGACGTAGCTGCTGCCGTCAATTACAAAAAAAATTTTTTAGTTTCATCAATATGTGTTACATGTTTCAGTCGTATTGCCCACCCTCGGGCACTTAAATACATGACTTTAAACCACATAAATAAAATGCATATGTATTGAAATTTATATTGGGGTTTAAAGTCATGTATTTAAATGCCTGAGGGTGGTCAGTACGACTGAAACATATAGTATATATTGGCGAAACTGGTGAAAAAATTGTTGTGGTTGATGGCAGCACTATGTCAAGTTTAATATTAACTGTTTTTTCCCATCCCATCGTCATAGCATTATAACACTTGCAGATTTGTTTTATTTTGATAAACATGGGTGAGAAGTCGTATCAAATAATAAGGCATTTCTTTATAGAATGCATACCATTGTGGGTATATTATAAAATTATTTGCATGTTTGTACCAATGAAACTGTATGCACAACAATTACTCTGACATGTAATGACAAATGAGATCTCAATGGCAAAAGTTTCTTCCCATTACATTTGTAAAAAGGCCTGATGATGACCAAGTGGGTGGTTGAAACATGTAGACAATTTTAACTTTTAAACTAAAAACAAGTTGGGACGACGGCGTCTGGCTGTGTTTACATTTTATAATAAGGTATTTCTTAACACTGGAGCTGACAAAAAAGTCGATTCTACTGATATGCCTAATCAGGTTGTACGTAGGACGCTGACACATCCAGAAGATATAATTTTTATCTTCAACTCCGACTGATTCCAAGGGTTTAAGTGCAATAATTCTCGCCTTATCAGTCATATCCGATATTTTACATAAGGTTGATACTAAACTTATCGTACAAGATTACGGTTTTAAAATGACACGTGGCACCGTGTATTCTGTTAGATAGGTGCCAATGCCTCCATCGTGAGGGTAACAAACCTCTACCAGTGTACACGGCCTCACGTTCGCAAACATCGTGATATTTATTTGCGCATCAGATTTGTAAAATTCTTTCGCCTGGCCAATTCAAAATATTTTTTATTAACTAAGACTATCAAAACATGAACCTCTACATATATCATTCATTCTACATGCTGTTTAGTTTATGTTGATACGGTATTTTGTCCCTATTTCTCTGAGGGAGTAGAAGTCGTTGAGAGCAACAAGGTGCTGAGGTTTTATTTAAATTGAGGCGAGATGCAGTATCAAACGGTTGGGCAGAATGGATTTATGAGTAACTTTCTGATACACAGGCCTAATCTTCACCTAATATTGTGGCGAGTAAATAGGTTGGGTATATAGAATGCGCTGGGGAAATGAGATATGCCCTCCTTGCTTTGATTGAAAATTTTTAAGGGAAATGACCGTTTTAGAAACGTAGATATAGGGGAGAGTGCGATTTTAAGAAATTTGTCTTAGAAAAACTGTGTGCATTTGAGGACTTGGTTATACTGGCTCAAGGTAGAATACAGTGTTGGGCTTTTGTAAATACGGTAATGAACCTTCGGTTTCTTAAAAGCACATAATTTTCAACAAGAATTCTGCATTATTAGGGTTGATGACCCGATTTTAGTTGCTGAACAGCAGGTCCGATATGTAACGGAGTATCCCGGCAAGTCATAACATATCTGTTTACGCGAATGTGACGTTCTGTTTCCGTCCTACCTGTTGCGATTTCAGCAATAATTATGTATCCGTAAAACTGTGATGCATGTGTTTTAGATCACTTTTGCTCGTGTCTGGGCTTCCAGCATTATTACGGCAGTGAAATATAACTCACGAGATGCAAAGAGCGAAAGGAGAGGAAGAGCTTTGCCTCATATAACTCACAAACTCTAACTCCGAAGCATTGCCTCTTACACAGATCGTCGATAACATTGAGGAGTGGGATGGAGGGAGAGTCTACCTTACGTAGTAAAGGGTGTCCGTGAAGCAGCTGTCTCTTTGATACCACTTGTTAACATAACTTGCATGTGACCAGTGGCGTAGCTAGATTTTTTTGGCTCCTGAGGCAAGTTACGAAAATTATCACCCCTCAACAGAATTTATGAACTTTAAAAAAATCGCATTTATTGAATTTCCTTTTGAATAATTAGTTTAAAAGTTATGGAGCTCTTTTTTTTCATTTAAAGTATTAATTTTGCCAGCCATTTTGCCGCCCCTTGGACTCTGCCGCCCGGGGCAGGCGCACAACTCGCCTCCCCTATCTGTGCTCCTGTACTTAGAAATATAGGCCTATAGGGGGCAGTATTATTTATTCATTTATTGGCGCGTTGGAAATGAAAAACCCAAAAAATATTTCCGCATATTATACTCCTTATATCTGTTTGCTTGTGTGACAGTTTCCTATAAAATTGAGTGTCATTAAGATTTTTCAGTAATTTACAGTTTTCATTAAAATTTGACGATCATAAGGACATAAAGACGTGCATGCATGTCTGCTGGCATTTCTAGCATAAATGACGAAATATTTATGGGATCGAAAAACAATTTGAAAGAACGTTGTATAGAATAATGAAGTGTATCCTGTATCTAATACAGTTTTCTCGGCTTTCGATTTTCGTTATGGAAATAATAAAGGAAATATGCACTGTGCTTACATTTCCTAACTTGTCGATTCATATGTGTGATAAGTGAATACCATTTTGGCTCGTTAAATTCTTATTGGCCTGTGATCTCTAACTTAAGAGCTCTATGAAACTCGTCATCCATTGGCGGTGTGCAGTTAATTAACAAACACGAAAGAGGCCGATCCCAGTGGCCGCGCAGTCTAAGGCGTAGGTCTGCGGCCGAGCGCTTGCTGGGATCGTGGGTTCGAATCCCACCGGGAGGCATGGATGTTTGTCTGTTGTGAGTGTTTGTGTTGTCAGGTACAGATCTCTGCGACGGGCCGATCCCTCGTCCAGAGGAGTCCTACCGACTGTGGTGTATGTGTGTGAGTGTGATCAAGTGAAAATAAAACTAACAACTTCGACACCTGCTGTGAGTAGGTGGAAAGGTAAGGACTACGAACGAACGAATGAATGAACGAACGAACGAACGAACGAAGGAAGGAAGGAAGGAACGAACGAACGAAGGAACGAACGAACGAACGAAGGAACGAACGAAGGAACGAACGAACGAAGGAAGGAACGAACGAACGAAAGAATGAACAAATGAACGAAAGAATGAACAAACGAACGAACGAACGAAGGAACGAAGGAACGAAGGAACGAAGGAACGAAGGAACGAAGGAACGAACGAACGAAGGAACGAACGAACGAACGAACGAACGAACGAACGAAGGAAGGAAGGAAGGAAGGAAGGAAGGAAGGAACGAACGAACGAACGAACGAACGAACGAACGAACGAACGAACGAACGAAGGAACGAAGGAACGAAGGAAGGAACGAACGAACGAACGAAGGAACGGACGAAGGAACGGACGAACAACGAACGAACAACGAACGAACGAACGGACGAACGAACGAAAGAACGAACGTACGAAGGAACGAACGAACGAAAGAACGAACAAACGAACGAAGGAACGGACGAACAACGAACGAACAACGAACGAACGAAGGAACGAAAGAACGAACGAACGAAGGAACGGACGAACAACGAAGGAACGAACGAACGAACGAACGAACGAACGAACGAACGAACGAAAGAAAGAAAGAAAGAAAGAAAGAAAGAAAGAAAGAAAGAAAGAAAGAAAGAAAGAAAGAAAGAAAGAAAGAACGAACGAAAGAAGAACGTTTAGCGTATTTCACACGAGTGGTCCGAAGTCCGACGATTGTCACTAAATAAGTAAAGCATTCACAGACATACTTAATTTAAATCGAAATAGAAATGGCTAATACATAATTTTAACATATTTACATGTTATAAGTGGTGATTAGCACAACGGGTGGCGTCATGTGAAGTTCAGGATCATTAGTGAGGCAAAGCCGTATAACCAGTAATGTCATAAATATGAATATATTTATGAACATATTTCAGAGCAGGCTAATTTTATCGTTTATCTCATTATTTTGTCGTCAGCTTTAATTGAACGCATTGCGCTAATAATAATTTGTAAAAAAAAATTGTCCCTGGGGCGAAACCACACACTTTGCAATTTCAGTGGCACCCAAAATCAAATGTATGAAGGAGAGTTAGTGTTTAGGTTGTTTGAATTTAAACAGGATGCTGTGGAATAACAGAGTGAGTTACTTGCTGTGGCAGAGAGCGAGCCGCAAGTAAACAGGAATAGGTTTGTAAAGAACAACATATCCCAGGGGGCGTGCTGTCTGAAGTGCGGTTTGTAAGAGCAGTCACGTTCAGACACGCACAGATGGAGCACGTGTATCTCGAACACTCATGAGAACTACAGCCTGTGCCCCAGTCAGCTGCACCCTTCGTTACTGGATGCAGAATATTGCAGACTTCATGCGCGTACGTTGTGTCAGTCGGCTTTCCTTGTGTTTGTACCGTAAAGCTAGGCAAAGCTATCCGTATACAGGCCCGCAGAGGCCCTCAGGGTTCCAGAAGGTTGAGGTTCACGGGATTTATAGACAGTCGGCACACGATGGTCGCAAGGTTGTCAGCCCTACGCACCGCCCGCCCTTACCCCCCCCCCACCCCGTAGGAGATATTCCTGATAGTGCAGCCTGAAAAATTAATTCAATCACAATGACCCCATCGAAAATCGAACCCGTGACTTTGCAGCTTGTGGGGCAGTGCGTCAACCAACCGCTCCACCGCATGCCCCGTGTTTATATCACACACGCTTCGAATCTCTTGAAGGATCTTGCATTCAAATTAAATGCTATCGTGAATTTCCTCAGTCCCTACAAATTAATGTTGGTGTAGACAAGGGAAGGTCTTGTTTTCCCCAGACCTCTTACTACTCAATGACTGTGCTAAAAGTACTAAACAATTCGTGAATTTAATCAGTGTGGTGTAGCCGATAGAAATATTTTTATTATTTGCAATTTAATTATTTACATGATTGTAGTGAAATGGTAAAATAATTTAAATAAGGCGCTACATGAAGGAGAATGTTTCTGGAGGAGGAAGTGCTTTTTTCGAAAGAAGATGATCCCTCTCCTGTTCTGGATATAGCCGTCCCAAAACAACATATAATATTATCTTTAAGATGTATTTCAGTAAATTTTTTCCACCCACACTTAGGTATGTAAAGTTGCCTTTTTTCACGTTCCCCGATTAGTATTCCCATGTATTTTCGAAAAACACTCTTATCAGATTTTATGAAAATCCGTCCAATGGGGAGCGAGTCGTTCCATATGGATGGACAGACAAGATACTGTCGGCTTTCGCAATTTTACGAACGTGCGTTAAAAGTGAACAGATTAAAACCTTTATTGCGGAGCTTAGAAATGAGTGGAGTAGTATCTCCACTCCCACATGTGTCTTCTTGCTGTGCATAGGCATAAATTTACCTTTCGGTGTCTATACGGTGAGCGGCGTGTTGTGAGTGGTGCACCTTTATTCCAGTTCTCGACGCATACACGTTAAACGGAGCGAAAGTAAAGTTGTGGGCAGTTTGAAGTTTATTTTTATTGCTTTTAGTTTTATTTTCCAAAGGCGGTTTTGGGGTTTTAGTATTGTTGTTGTTTCCCCTATTTTGAAGATTATTCTTTGTCGTCAAATATTGTCCTTTGGTGGTGAAAGTGTCCGTAAAGTTAGATATGACATCCTATCTTCGTCGGGGCAAAAGTGACCTAAGCGTTAGCAAAAGCCCTTTTGTGAGATAACTGATACTTAGACGTGCAAGTGCCGTAATATAAGGCACAACAGTAAGTATAAAATTATGTATTTTTTTATCGTTCTATGAAATGTGCACATCGAACATTTATACAGAGTGTCGCACAACCTCCTCTACACTCGACGTTTAACACTTTGCCTATAGTGTCACGTGACTTCAGCACCAGCGTGTATATGGTAATGTTTTTGCGTGATTACTCTGAGGTACGTCAGTGGCAACGATCTGAAAATTTGAGATTATATCTGACAGTAATTTAGTATGTAGAATAGAAGTAAATTAGTCGGGGTTCTTAATTACTCACGGCGACATTAAGGACTAGGGTAGCATGGAGGCATAGATCCAAGAATTTTTAATCTCAGCACTAAATTGAGGTCAGTTGCCAGCTTAATGCCTGTCGTTTTATGCCCAAGGAAAGCCAATGAAGGGGACTCTGGGTGGGTTCCAGAGCTGGTCGAGTCGAGATAAAAAAACTTGCCTTTTCGAGATTCCTGAATTTTACAGTCCCTAGCGTAGTTCCCTATCCTGGCTGCCAGTATCCCTGTGGTGGGATAACAGATATACACAAATCCGGTTTTTTATATCGGAACAAGTTTTTATACAGGTGTGAGTTTCTGACTGCACTAATTATGCGTAGAGTCTTCTGTGTCATGACGCCGTGTTGTGTGGTTGATAGGCACCAGCGTTTCGGAGAAAACTGCCCCCACCCCCTTACATTTTCAGTGCAGACGACTAAATCTTCCTTAGTAATATATCAAGCATTTGCCTGTCGAGGCTAAAGCAAAACGTTGTGCTAGATAATGCTGGCCATCTTCGAAGTTAATATTTTAACAGATCAATGGGCCAGAACCATAACTGTAGCGGAGTGAGTGCTGCTGTTAATTCCCTGGCTTAGTGCAGTTGCGGGGTTGTTAAATTTTGACACTGAGAACTTGTTTATAAAATCGAAGACGCCTAGACTTAAGGCGGACTTACAGAGCGTCATGCAATGAACACCCTGTAGCATAGTGAATGTGAAGGGTGCCGCGTTTCAGTGGTATTTCTTGGTCAGGCATTTGATTCTCTGCTGGCAAATAAAATGCCTTGCTTTACGTTATTGTATTATGCTTGAGCACTTCGAAATTCAGTTATGATACTTTGGGCGAAGTAAGCGGTGCTACAGGGCATGTTTGATAGAATAATTGAAATTGGAAAATGCTATGGAATGGAAAAGAATGTGGAAAAAACTAAGGTGATGAGAATCAAAAGCAAACCATCACCAATATCGATTACAATAGATCAAAAACAGCCAGTGAATGTGGAATATTTCAACTGTTTGGGTAGCATGATAACAAATAATGCAAGATGTAAACGTGAAATTAAACACAGGATAGCCATGGCAAAAGCAGAATTCAACAAGAAGACTCTGTTCACCAGCAAATTGGACTTAAATTTAAGGAAGGAACTAGTAAAGTGCCACATTTGGAGCATAGCTTCGTATGGTGCTGAAACTTGGACACTGCAGGAAGTATACAAGAAATACCTGGAAAGTTTTGAAATGTGGTGCTGGAGAAGAATGAAGAAGATCAGCTGGACAGATCATGTGAGAAATGAAGAAGTATTACACAGTCAAGGAGGAGAGGAATATCCTAAATGCAATACAAAGAAGGAAGTCTAACGGGGTTGGTCACATGTTGCGTAGGAACTGCCTTCTAAAGCACGTTATTGAACGAAAGATACAAGGAAGGATAGAAGTGAGGGGAAGAAGAGGAAGAAGACGTAAGCAGCTACTGGACGATCTTAAGGAAAAGAGAGGATACGGAAAGTGAAAGAGGCAGCATTAGATCGCACTCTGTGGAGAATTCCCTTTGGAAGAGGTTATGGACGTGTCGTAAAGTAGTCGACTGAATGAGTGATGACCGAGACCAGTACCGCTTTCTTCGACGTTCTTTCCAAGCTTCATTAGTGACAGTGATCTGCAGCATGAGACGCACAAAACAAGGACTGCTACCGAACGCAACTGTTCAAGCCGTATCGCTTTTGACTTGAATATTGGAGATGCCCATAACAGTTTTATCCGTGACACACACTACCCGAACTTGCACTGTGATGTGGTTTTTCTCAGGTTATTCACATAATAGCTTAGTCGATATAGCGATGTGGCTAATGGGTTTGAGGGTCTGGGGATCGAATCCCGGTGGGGGCGAGAATTTCCGCAACCGTCCAGACTGGTCTATGGGCTCTCCCAACCTCATGTAAAATGCTTGTCGGGTTTCTTGCCTGGGCGTAAAGCAGCCGGGGCGTTGCGTTGACCACCCAACCCAATCTAGTGTCGAGGTTAAATAAAGAGTAGAGCTGTACCTCTACTACCCCTGTGGGTCTTCATGGACTTTTCTAGGGTGAAATTTACCCGTACTTTACTATATACATAAATACCAAGATGATATTGTAAAATAGGCCACGACCAGTTTTACATCGGTTAAAATTTTTTGTTCATTATATGTGTACTTGATGTTATTTTTTTCTCACGTCGTCGTTTAATACATTATGCAGTGGATACATGGCTGAATGAATAAATGAATAAATACGTAACAAATATAAACAAATAAGACACAGATGATAGTTTTGATGTTTCCGTATGATGTAGCAGAGTATTTCTTTCTTCTGGGATACGACACTCCCTCAATGGGGAATCAATCCCGACGTTTCAAGGGAACGTATTGTTGTCATCTTCAAGGACCGAAACGTCGAAGATCGTCTTGATAAGTTTAGACATTGACGCAGCGTCACATCGCAGACGAACGGTATCCCAAGACAGGAAAATGTGTGCACTGAGAAGCACTGCTGGTGTGCCACTTTTGCACTGACGCTGCCTATACAGGTGACGTACGAGACCGGCGCTCCGCTGCAGCTAAACGCGATGGGCAGCCAAATTAATCTGTTTTCACCATACTCGTATAGAATTGAGACCATTTGTTCTGCACCAGCGAAGGCGTGCCACCGTTACCATACGTCACTACACCTTTAACTTGCGGCTCTGTGTGTGTACTAGGAATGCGCACAAGAATCTTACCTGTTCTCGTACGCTTTTTCTTCAGACGTCATGGATTGCGATACTTACTGTCCTAATTCAGAGCTGTTTTTAGAAACATAAATGACTCTTACTCAAATTCGCGGTTGAGTGTTGCGCGGAGTTCTTGGGTTCAAATCTTTGCCAGATACCCGGGTAGCCCGACATAATTTTCCGTGCTTGCCTTCCGTCCCTTCATACAAATTCCAGATGATACATTAAATTAGGATGCGACTCCTTCCTCCCACATCCCTTAAAATTCATTATTCATTAACAGTCCTATCATTCGATGTTATATAGGTCCATTATTTTATCTGACCCTTGTTGTTTGTCACTTAGCGCAAAAATTTTAAAGCATGTGTGAGCGCCTGCTGAATTTGCGACGGCTGGGATATGTGATCCGACAGGAAGTTATAGACGATATTAGTCAGAAAAAGATAATGTCCCTGTATATTCTGAGATACTGCAAGGACCCTTAGGAGAATCACAAATAAATATGAATAATATTCTACGTTTTTGGTAGACTCATGTTGCTGGAAGTCGGTTTACTAGAATTTCTACCCGCACAGGACAAGAAAATATGAAAGGTAACGATGTACAGCTTTACTGCGAATGGCATTCAGTCGCATGGCTTTGAAGTTAGAGGAGTCAAAGATGGTGAAAATTAGACCGCGCTTATTATCGCTTGCACTAAAGCATACCTTGGTAATAATGCAGACAAAAGTACGGCATTGACTGCTCTTAAGGCTGATGTAGTTAATTAATGACAGTAAAAGCGTGTAACGATGTCGTTGCGCTTAATTAAACACCGCGCTAGAATTTTATGGTGGATTGGAAGTACAGCTCCACGTATTCTTAAATTTTACATTAGATTGAGGTGCGTGCGTGAGTGATTACTGGTTTTCCGCCCGCTTTGCTGTTGGAAAACTGCGTTCGGTTTGCATTACGTAGGAACGTGCATGAACTCCAAAGCTGGTCTGCAGTCCTTCAAGGAGAGAATATTTTCTGATTTTGACGGGACTCGAATTTAGATGCTTTTGTCGCCGGCTGATATCACAGGTACTGTACTTAGAAAGCGTACTTTCAATTATAATTAACCCTTTAAAGACGAAGCATGTCTGTTTTATATAAGGACTCAGTGCGTACCGCGCTGTAAACACTCTCCACTTCGGTTATAAAAACCAGTCTCTTAATGTTTTATAAGGCAAAAGTTGCTGTTTGTTCTGAGATCCGTACAAAACACATAAACGCAATGTGGGCACCACGTAGAATTTTTTTAATGTTAAACCTGGCGGTATGTAAAGTTACCGCTAGGCTTTAAAAGGTTAAAGAGACTTTTCTCTCGCCGTTCGCAAATAACATAACCAGTTGGAAAACTTTTGTTAAGAAACGCAGGGAGGTATCCGTAAATAACATAAGACTCAGACAGTTATCTGGTATTGTGTTTCATAATATTCGGTTTTGATGTTGAGTGAGCACTTGCCTTATACCCACAAAACTCTTGGGCTGGATTGGACGCAAAATTAAAATAGGAAAATCACGTGATTGGGTAAGTTATTACGAGACGGGTCGCTGTGGGGTGAGAGGAAATGGGGTGATGGTGGCGGGAGGGTGTTGCGGAGAAATGAGCAGCTTATGCGAACGTCTGTCTCAGGCAATAGGATCAGAGGGGGGCAAAGATTAAATGTCTGTCACAGCGCACGGCAGAACGGCAGTTTTATAGCAGACCACCAGTGTAACGCATTGCTGGGGTTTCGATTATATTAACGTGAATTTTGCCATGATGTTTGCCTCTTCGTTTAATAGAGAACACGTAGAAAGATGCTCTTTCACAAACAAATCTCAACTTTCTACTTTATCCTCATTTATTATTATTATTATTATTATTGTTATTATTATTATTATTAACGCCTTGTAATTATCTTACGGGAGATCTATTACGTGTCCGTTAGGCCATTATTAAGTTCTTAACATCAGAGTATTCATATAACCCGCTTTTAACAAAAGTTGTAATTATCAAAGTTTCAACCGTCACTAAACCAACTTCCAAAGTGTATTCCACGCTCTGGGAAAGGAAAATTTGAGCTCTCGCCAGTGGTACAGAAAATTTTATTTTTATTGGTTTTTATTATTTAGGAAAGCTCTTTTAATCTTAGTGGTTATAGGTCATTGGACGGTAAATAAGTAAACGTAACTCATTCTTAACTTTGGCACTATATGAAGGTGAGTGGTCAACTTCACGCCCGGGCCGCTTTACTAACAGGAAAGAACACCAGTACCCATTGAAGAGAGCGCTGGTTGAACACCGGAGCCGGTCTGGACGTTTTGGAGGCGAGAAAAATTACTTGATCCAACAGGTATATCGTCGAATGCTTTGAAAATGCAATTATTAATTAGGATCGAGAAAGAATGAAAGGCCGGCTTTCAATCCCACGGTAATCAATGTAGGATTTTTTATGGGAAAAATGGCATCGAAGCTTTCTTTCGCACAGTTTTTTGACTTTCTTCTACCAATTATCATTCTCCCAGTGCTACAAATTCGCCTTCTTTTTATTTTGGTGGGCTAATTTAGACGTTGTAAGTAACACAAGTATATATAAGAGTCGAATGACTTGATCGTTCGTGAATAATGAACTGGAACGGGCTTGGTTGGGACAATAGTGGCGTAATTTGTATCCTGGTGTTTGCTAAGACGGACTGAGGAAAACGACTAAAGTCTTTCAGGATACTCGACGACCCAGTCGAAATTCCTCCAGGTCACAAGTCAGAGGCCTATTGCTACGCGTAAACGTCCGGTGCCCATCACTCTTGCGGGGAAGGCGTTTGTGTTTGTGGCCACAGTAGCAGGGGACTTCAGCCGAAAAAACAGTGAAATGAGGGGATAGAATCGGAGAAAGGCTGCCGTGGCTTATTTCGGAGGACCGTCTCAGAATTCACTTGAGAAGACTGAAGAGAGGCACAAAAGCCTCAGAACTGCTAGGAAAGTTCAAGTGTCACTGCTGCAATAACCCTGCCCAGTTACTGAATGCGGGAATGGGTGGTTACCAGAAGAGAAGCATCCTTGCGAAATTTGATGTCGTCACAGTGCTAGATAGGTTGTGAAACTCTGTAGTTGGTAGACGTGTTAATCAACATTTCGGAGAAAACTACCGCCTCCATGTGCAAGGTAAAAGAATAAACTTCTCGGGTAAAAGTGTTTAGATATACGGATAGGTGACGGTCCTCCCTGTACTGCGCACATAGACATACCCTTGCTTTTCTTGGCTTCCTGAAAATGCAAGAGGCGCTGTGAGCTTTATGTAATGTTGAACTTGACTGCTATAAGACGGGCCAATGCATAACAACACACACACCTTGTTGATGTAAGGCGTCAAGGACTTGGGCGCAAGTTATAAAGAATGACGGGCAATAACTCGCATGCTACATATCCTTGCAAGCTTGAGAGGCTTCCCGGAGACGCAGTGAGGAAAAAAGTGATTTACAGGTCTCTGCTCTTTGTATGTGTGGCTTATACTTCCACCTTTTTGCATTATCAGAAAAAGTAATAAAATTTTCTCTTAAGTAAATATTTATCATACAAACTGTTTCTAATGCGTTTATGTTTTCATTCATTTGCCGATAAATAGGCCAACTAACTAACTAACTAACTAACTAACTAACTAACTAACTAACTAACTAACTAACTAACTAACTAACTAACTAACTAACTAACTAACTAACTAACTAACTAACTAACTAACTAACCAACCGACTGACTGACTGACTGACTAACTAACTAACTAACTAACTAACCGACTGACTGACTGACTGACTAACTAACTAACTAACTAACTCCATGGAGCAGAGGCCTTCTTGAGAAGCTAACAGTGTCTCAGCTAGTCAAGAAATTCCCCGCTTTTTATGGAACCCAGAGGTTCATTACCGCATTCACAAGAGCCCATCACCTGTCCCTATCCTGAGCCAGCTCAATCCAGTCCATTCCCCATCCCACTTCTTGAAGATCTATTTTAACAGAACTAGATTCCGAAACTGTTTTTCAAAAACGGATTTGGATAATTTCCAAAACTTCCTTTCAAAAATGTCAATGACAATCACGGGAAATCATTATAACTAACTAACCAACCCATGGAGCAGAGGCCTTCTTGAGAAGCTAACAGTTTCTCAGCTAGTCAAGAAATTCTCCCCATTTTATGGAACCCGGAAGTTCATTACCGCATTCATAACAGCCCGCCACCTGTCCCTATCCTGAGCCAGCTCAATCCAGTTCATGCCCCATCCCATGTCTTGAAGATCCATTTTAATATTATTCTCCCATCTATGCCTGGGTCTCCAAAGTGGTCGCCTTCCCTCAGGTCTCCCCACCAAAATCCTGTATGCACCTCTCTTTCCCCCCATACGTGCCACATGCCCCGCCCATCCCATTCTTCTTGATTTGATTAGACGAATAATATTTGGTGATTAGTACAGGCCATTAAGTTCCTCATTATGTAGTCTTCTCCACTCCCGTGTCGCCTCATTTATCTTAGGCTGAAATATCCTCCTCAGCACCCTATTCTCGAACACCCTCAGTCTTTGTTGCTCCCTCAGTGTGAGAGACCAAGTTTCACACCCATACAAAACAACAGGTAAAATCATAGTTGATAAATACACCAAAGATTTAATTAACATTTAAACATCTGTGCAGGCGCTCCAGCGACCCTTGCACCTCGGCAGTTTATTGATCTTTTGTGCAATCCGTTTTGCTTAAGCATTCAGCAGAGTTACGTGGTTTCAGAAATGTTGGCCCAGGTGCTTGCTTATCAACCGGTATTGGGCCGCAAGGTCGGATGTTATACTCCACTCCCACCTACATGGCGCGTTGCTGAGTTAAACAAAAGAAAAACTTTTTTAATAAGGTCGTGACGTCCTCCCTCGAGACGCCGCGTCAAATATATCTATAAAAACGCTTCCACCGGGAGTCAAGTACTTTTTGTTCCTCGCATGGCTGGTCATTGTAAACTGTTTTTTTTGTCGAGTGTGTTACAGAATTATTAATAATTATTGTTTTAACCCGTTCAAGCTGAAAAAAATGTTGATCACTCTTCTGTCCAATACTCGGCGACATTTAAATGAACATTGATTTGAAGGTTCTCGGGTCTATCTCGTTTGTCCTTCTTACAAGAGCGGTGTTGAGGTGCAGGTGAGTATAAAGCTTTGGTCCAATGATACTGACAGGGGAAAACAGCTGTCCCGGGAAGAAATCTGTCCCAGTGCGAATCTGTCCAACAGAAATATCACAGGCATTGACCTGGGATCGAACATTGACCTCCGCAGGCGTAACTAATCTGAATAATATATAAGATTTTACACATTGCGTATCTGTTACGAAGTCAATTAATTCGGCTTGTGATAATCAGAAAAATTACAGTCGTTAGGCTTTCTTTACCAAGTACCGCCTGAGACATGGCACTGCCTTGGAAGAATTAAATTTAAGTGAATTGCATTTAAAAATTCAGATCTTACCTCACAGCAGTGTTCCTTCTAAGCTGCGCGGGTGCGCGGCCGCACAGTAATTGAAATTCTCCCGCGCACACTGAAGTGTTGTCGCGCAGCTGGAATTTTTCAATTTTCATTGTAAATATTCCTATTATACATAATACAAAAAGCGTTTAAAGTGCCGCGCAGTTGTCAGGTCGTGTAAAAATTTTTTGCACAGAGCAGTACTAGCTCCGCACAGCTGTAAAAAAAAATTAGAGGGAACGTCGCCTCAGAGTAAACACACGGAATTTCCATTGTACGGACCAATCGATTCATTATTTTTAGGGGAAAAAGTCTGTGCGTGTTGTGAAAATGAGTCGAGACAGAACACACTCTTTGTGGTGGAGCTTCGCAAAATTAGCGCAGGTGGTAAAATAAGGGAAACACTGTGCTTCAAGGGTTAAAGTTTACAGTCGTAGTTAGAACTTAAAATTACATCAAAGTGATGCCTCCCGTAGGGGATCTTCATGTGTCACCTTTCACACGAACGTATGTCGTTCTTACTTCAAATCAAGGTGCAACTTTCTTCTTGAACCTGCAAGTGTTTCGTGCACTGCAGGAATTCCAGTGCTGTTCCGTAACTGTGGTCCCTCCTTCATCCACTTCCAGTCCCCCACTTTATACATCCCCACAACCCTTTGCACTTTACCCCATAAGACGGAGTTTCATTTGAGGTAATTGTCTAAAGTTTATAACCAGGTGGTATTATGTTACTGTACACAGAGTTCGCAGCCTAAACCTCTCGTAAAAGACCAGAGTTGCCCTACACAGAGTTCGCAGCCTAAACCTCTCTTAACGGACCAGAGTTGCCCTACACAGAGTTCGCAGCCTAAACCTCTCTTAA
>BLKM01000679.1:1939810-2026049 GCA_013340265.1 Coptotermes formosanus | reverse complement strand
CACCACCACCACCACCACCACCACCACCACCACAATTCTGCTCCCCTTCTTTTCCTTCATCTCCTCGAACGTATGCTACAAATAGGCAGTTCTCTCTCAATTTTCCCATCGTCTTTCCTTTGTCCGTCTCAGGCTCCGTAAATCGGGATAAATCAGGTCAGCAATCAGGATAAATTAATAAGCAAGGGAAAGCAAAGTAGAATTTATAACGAAGTTTGCAGATTCCACCCGCCACAGAATTTAAACCTTTTCTGGTGCATAGAGCAACTCCTGTCCACATGGTACCGGTAGACACTTGCCAGGAGGTAAAGCGACTGGAGCGTGAAACTGATTTTCCATCTCAGATTCCATGGATTTATAGTACAGTGGGTGATTGCTGATACGTGATTTTTCGTAAAACAGCAATCAGAAGAAATTAATAAGCAAAGGGAGCAACGAAGGAAGAATTTATAACGAATTTTGCAGATACCCATCTTTACAGAGTTTAAATCGGTTTTGGTGCATAGGCCAACTCCTGTCCACATGGTACGGGCAGATAGTTTCCAGGGAATAAAGGAACCGGAGCGTGAAACTGACCATTGCCCTCCATCTTGTGCAGAGGTTAAATAAGCGTTGAACTATATCTCCCTTCCCGCACAATTCTTTGAGGCAAATTGTAAGTTAATGTGGTTTAATTCTGAATGACTTTAGTGTGTTTTGACTTGCATATATTTAGTTTTTGCACCAAGCAGAGGGGTTCGTCACTGACGGAAATTTTCCCAGAATTTCCTCTTCTTGTTACATAGTTTCTGGAACTCATGTATGAAATGACACCTCAGTGGTTGACAATAACGCCAGAGACTGTCACTTTGCGGTGACGTACTCAGCACTACGTCACAACTCCGCTCCATAATCAGGGTCGTTAAAGAGTTTTGTGTTTGTAAAATGCCAGAGGAGTAAGAACCTCTGTAACTTCGAAATGGAAATTGGAGGAACTGAAGATTTTGCATACAAATGTACTTGGAAAGGACTTTAACAAAATTAGCTGTTCACGTGAAGGCTCCCTTGATAGGCAGCCCAAGCACAGACAGTTTCTTATGGAGTTAGTTTAGCTTTAACGTTACCGTTTTTACCCCTTCTGCAGGTATAGTTTAATTTTATTATTTGCAAGTTTCAGTAGTGAGTGAAAATGCTCACGTGGGTGCCTCAGAAGATTTAGCTGTCTTCTCGCTGTGGCATCCTTTAATTGGAACCCGTGTGTTTTATCGTTAAATAACGTTGCTACGAATGTAGTAATCTATGCAATGTCTGATGTTTTTATGGCAGTGTGTTTTAGTTTGTGACACCGTCAGTGGCATAGATAAGGCCCCAGCAGACCCCGCGTGGTTTGGAGGGGGGGGGGGGGGAGCCGAAACGTGAGCAATACTAAAATTTTTTGTGGGTTGTTTCGGACGGGATTCCGTTCTTCCGACAGAAGGAAGCATTTTGAATTGTTATTACGAGATCTGGTAGTAATTTAGCTAATATATATAGGGGGTTGCTGATAATCGAGACGAAGGCGGACACCCCGAACAGTTTATGTACCCTCCTGGATAGCCTGCAGTTCTATCCGTGGGCATGAAGAGGCTTACTGTCTCCATCTTTATGGCTGAAGTGGGCGGACAGTTGATCAGCCGATGAAGACAACTTGTTATGCTGTGAATTACGAAGTTTCAGCATAATATTTTCAGTATTTTCTCATTACAACCTCTTTTTAGTCATCTGATGCTGTATTACAACTTCAAAAAAAATTACGCAGGACCCGCTTTATAACGACTTTCCCGTATGCTTACATTTCTGTAGGATTCTCTTTCACGATGTTTTTTACTTTTCAATAAAACAATTGCTCCATTTCTCATGATGGACCTACTTATAATATAGTCTAATTTTAAAACTAGATTTTTTTCTTGGAATGAAAACGATATTTCCACTTTATAAAGCCAAAGAATATAAAGAAAATAAATGACAAAGAAACCCGCTCATTTTCAGTTGTCATGGTGACGTCGCATCTTGTCACTCGGAAGATTTAGCCTCCACTCGGAAGATGGCGCTGATTGTTGCCATGTGAATGGGGAATATTTATCTGCCTGTTCCTTTATTTCGCGCCTGAAAAAACAGGGGTGTCCAACCCATCTCTTTTGCGCGTTTTTTGTGTACGCAATGCAGAAGGTTGTTAAATATTCAAGAGTTGTGACAGTGGTTGATTTTTTACCCTGCAGTCATGCAGGAAGCTGCAGATTGCCTAAGCTGTACTGATTTGCATGACATTTCGGCTGGTGAATGTATGTCTACATAAAGAGTGAAAGGACCTTGGTCTCTGTTTTCTTAATATATGTAGTGTATTGATATATTGAATATATTTGTTTATCTGACAATATTTTCCTTTACATTTTGATATTCTGCGTTTTGATTTAGGCGATAGACACAGAGATAAGACAGTCGGCAGGGGTAGAAATTACCTAGCGCCGTCATCCCCACTATATATTTGACTTCATTCTGTTGCTTCAGAGTAGTAACACCAGCATTCTCTTAACAACTCATTCATACGGCGCACATTTTTACAACTCGAAGAGATCACTTATTGTTGGGGACATATAAATTTAATATTTTTTTATAATTGTCAATTAAAGCCCCCATCATCATGTTTAGTGCTCTGAGAGCTAAGCGTTGGATGTGCTAATTGTCGAAGTGAAGTGAAGCGAAGCGAAATGTTTTATTTAAGGTCACTCAGTTTCTGATATTAACCTTTTAAAGCCTAGCGGTAACTTTACATACGACCAGGTTTAACATCAAAAAATTCTACGTGGTGCCCACATTGCGTTTATGTGTTTTGTACGGATCTCAGAACAAACAGCAACTTTTGCCTTATAACACACTAAGAGATTGGTTTTTATAACCGCAGTGGAGAGTGTTTACAGCGCGGTACGGACTGAGTCCTTATATAAAACAGATACGCTTCGTCTTTAAAGGGTTAATATACAGCGTCTGTTGTAGATGAAAGAAGTATGAGTATGGAGCATTAGAGAAATTATCCTGACAGGAGAAACCGAAGTATTCGGACGAAAACCTATTACAGTGTCACTTTGTCCACCACAAACCCAAAAGGAACTTGTTTAGGATCGAATCCGGGCCTAAGCGATGAACGGACGACAACTAAGTCTCGAAATTGGTGATAATGATAGGTACATAGTAAAATTGATGATAAAGGTAGGCACATAAGAATTTTGGTGTTAAACATAGTCACATATTAAAATCCACCTACTTTTGGATATTAGAGAAAAAGGATGTATTTTATATTTTTCACAAAGACGCTATTTGGTTGACCCTGTATGGAGCATAAAGCTCAGTACATAATATTTTTCGTACAGTCGTGAAATATTAACAACTGTCGCCAGAACAATGGGGAAGACCAGAAGAAAACATAAAAGAAAGGGCAGAAATAAATTTAAAATATCTAAACGAAAATTTATAAACCGTTTCTTGTGGAGGGTACAGGCTTTGAGGGGAAGGAGTAAACTGGTGGCATATATATACTGCACGTGCGAAGTGTTGTGAAGTAAGTGGCTGGAGAAATGGCATTGGTTTGCGTAAATGTGACATTTCTTGTTCCTGGAAGACGCCTGCTAAGAAAGATGAAATAGAAATATGAATATAAAATGATGATGATGGGTTGATGAGATGATGATGGTGATGTAGATTTTCCAAAAGGAAGAATCTTACAAACTTAGTTTCCAGATGGCAGGGTTTAGTGGAGAGGAGTAAAGTCCTATGTAATTTATTATATATATGCGTTAAATTCTTTGAAATATAGCTTAGTAACTACATAGACAACAGTCTCTTGATTCAAAGCCAAGAAAGTCGTTATAGAGAGCGGAATTTTACCATTTGTGAATTGAAAAAGGAGAATTCGGGCAGAAGTGACGATTTTGCAAGCACAAGTTTGTCGTCTTAAGAAAGTAAGGCATCTCATCGAAGTAAGTTAAATTTGATTCCTTTACATCTTAGATATGGTATTTTGTGAGAAATTTTGAAGTTTATTCACCCACTGAAGCGTTATGTACGGTAAGTCCATAAAATTAATATTAAATATGCCCTTATCCCTAATATATATTTTCTTTCCCTTAGTAAAATGGTTTTATTTTTAAGCGTATTCGTAAGATGAATTATTTATTTCAGGAATACTTTAGGACGTGGAACCCGACTGTGAACCGTTCCTTTATATAGGGCACTGGTTTCTAGGCCTGCACTCAACGATTTTCTTTGGTGTTGAATGGCATAACATTTCTTCCATTCGTTTGGGTTTTAGGCTACAGTTGTTTTTTGGGAGAGAAGAATAGACATTTAAAATGTGTTTATAGGAGATTTGTCTCAAAAAGTGTTCAAAACGTTCTGAACGGAGTTTTATTTAAAGCTTGGTTTGTAGTTAATATTTAACTACAGTTTGACCCTAACTGTGTATTCGTGAATTTACTACCACTGGCGTCATGGCAAATCTTGGCGCCATTTTTTGACGGATTAAGAAATATGATACGATAATGGCGTCTGAGGAGCTTCACAGTCGATATTTTCGAACATCGGGTGGAATACAGAATATCCAGGCTGGGGTTTTGTGATTGAGTTTAGTACCTCCAGGCAAATACTGTAATAGTAATTTAAATTAGGCCGTGACCACTTCTTGGCGTCTGCTTTCCAGTTCGTAACTCACTAGCCTCATTTCCGACTTCATATAATTCGATTTCGAAATAGCAGCTTAAATTTATATGTAGGCTTTAAACGTATAAGGAAGAAACATGATCTGTTTTATTTAAAGAATAATTTCGTACCGCGCAGTAAACACTCCATCTCTGTTATAAAAGTCAGTCAGTTAATGTTGTATACGGTCAAAGGTACTGTTCTGAGACACGTACAAAACACATAAATCGGCTCTGTGGACAGAACGTGGGATTTTTTAATGTTAAACGTGGCGGTACGTAAAGTAACCACTGGGATTTAAAGGTTCAACCTAATAATGGTGGAATATAGTCGGCTTCAGTGATCTGTCGGACAGAGGGTTAAAGGGTGAATGCATGTGTCACTGTGCATGAGTTTGGGCGCTGTCTCTAAGCTCATCAGACCCTGCTGCTGAAAGGGCGCAAGAATCGAAATGCTGTAACTCCGGTGAATAGTTTAATTAAACCGAACAAACTTAGAACATGAGTGGAGTGTGAGACGACAGAGCCGGCCTTATACTGCAGCAGTTCATTATGCGAACACAGCTTGTAATTGACTTCCAACGCACACGTACAAATCGTTTGGACAGAGCGACTTATTTCAGGGGGTTTAAAAGTCTAAACATAAAATATGCTTATAAAGAACTAAGACAGTTTTAATCAGTTATACAATGTACACGGAAGTTTAAGGCATCTGGGATAGCTCAGTAGGTATAGCGGATTGCTACGGACTGTACGGTCCGGGGTTCGAACAAGGGGGCGGGCGAGATTTTCCTTACATGTCCGGTCGAGACCCACCCAGCCAGGGGGTATTTCCCCGGTGGTAAAGAGGCAGGTACGTGACTTTGACCACGTAAACTTTTATAGCGCCGAGGTTGTGTATCAGGAGAACTATAACTCTGCTGCCTCTCTGTGTTTCATGGCATGTTATAGGGTGACCTTTACCGCTTACAGTGAAATGAAGAAACACGGGGCAAATAATTACTGTTCAGTGTTCTTGAGCAATATGACGGGCCCTGAATAATGAAATGTTTTGTACGAAAGGGACAGCATGAAAATATTACAAAGTAATACTGAAAAATCAGTTGAAAATTCAACGGGAAAATTTGACATGGCACAATTCTATCTGCAGATTCCACAGATGTTTCCTCTGATCCAGAATATAGCGCGTCGCATTGCTGTTCAAACCTCTATGCTTGTAGCCTGCAGGTTGGTATAAAATTCACTTTGTGTTTGAGAGGCATATTATTTATTATTATCGTTATTTTTTTCTTACCCTCAAGGAGCCAATAAATGAATGAAAGAGAAATTTTTGATCGGTAATGGTAATAAAAATGTATCTGTAAGAGACGTAATTTTTGAATATTTTAATCTGCTTTCAACTTTGGAAAATGAAGCCGTTCTGTTTAAATCGTTTAATCTAATAATGGCTTTGCTAGTACTTCGATTTTTTCCTCTATTTTAAAATCCCCTTCCATCGTACCCCTTACCAACATTTGCGTTTCAGATTGCACGAATTGTTCCACATCCTCCCTCTACAATTCCCCGTCTCCCAAAATCTTTTACATCCTTTGATGAACAAAATTTCTGGCCTCGAATTTTCATATTGCTTTACTACGGAGCGAGGATTTTCAACGGGCTAGGCCTGGGGCGGGAGGCAGGGAGGAAATTCTTATATAATTTATTTAAAAAAAAGACGAGAGGTTTTTCAAGGGAAGATGGTAGACGTAAGAGAGTATTGTAAATTAAGGTTATAATAACAGTTCAGCGTCCATGCTCATATTTCTGCTTGTTTAGTAGTTTGAATTGCAATAGTGATTGTAACTGATAAAATACATTGAGCAGATCACAGATTGGATAAGAGAAAAAAATTAGAAACTTTAGCCCTTTCAAGCTGTGTGGTTTGCGTGTGTACGGTCAGAATTAACGTTCAACAGAACAAGCAACGTACGTATAACGTCATAATGAGACGCGTTCTCGTAAACATAGTTGCCGTGGGAAAGCAATAAGTATTACACATTCTGAGTGCATGTCTGTAGCCTTAGTAATCCAGCATGCAAAGCGCTTGCGCCGTATTATATTGCCATATGTGGTCTGTCTGCTTCTACCACATTTTTTCCACGTTATGTCATAAACGGTACGATTCTCGGAAAAAAAAGTTATTGAACATAAAATGTGTTTTAATTTTCGCAGATATTTTCCATATCTGGAAGCCTTCTCCTCTTTCCTCAACCTCAGCACAGAAGGGCGTGGACTGGATTAACCTTTTAAAGCCTAGCGGTAACTTTACGCACCACCAGGTTTAACATTAAAAAATTCTACGTGGTGCCCATATTGCGTTTATGTGTTTTGTACGGATCTCAGAACAAACAGCAACTTTTGCCTTATAAAACATTAACAGATTGGTTTTTGTAACCGAGGTGGAGAGTGTTTACAGCGCGGTACGCACTGGGTCCTTATATAAAACAGATACGCTTCGTCTTTAAAGGGTTAACCTTTTAAAGCCTAGCGGTAACTTTACGTACCACCAGGTTTAACATTAAAAAATTCTACGTGGTGCCTACATTGCGTTTATGTGTTTTGTACGGATCTCAGAACAAACAGCAACTTTTGCCTTATAAAACATTAAGAGACTGGTTTTTATAACCGAAGTGGAGCGTGTTTACAGCGCGGTACGCACTGAGTCCTTATATAAAACAGATACGCTTCGTCTTTAAAGGGTTAATTTGGCTCAGCACAGGGATAAATTGCGGGATCTTGTGAACACAGAAATGGAATTTGAGGTTTTATAAAATGCGGGAAATTTATTGTATGGCTAAAGTGTTCTTAGTTTCTAAAAAATGACTGTACACATTGGAGTTATATTATGTGGGGGACGGACACTGGGGATGCTAGGGGACGCAGTTCTACTGACACATAATCTCGCGTAATTTTCGGTAAGTCTCAGTGTTATCGAAATAATGAAACTGACTATAGCGGACGCGTCAAAATGTTTCAGCTATATCCTAATTTGCATGAATTATTACATCTTTTTGTTGGAATTTTATTCTAAAATACGACGTCATGTAAATGATATTTAACGGCGCATATAAACAGAGAATAAAGAATGACGTTTCCTTTCTGGAGTTCCGTTGACTATAAAGAAAAGGGGTTGAAAATTTAAAATAAGGATACGGACGAGCCTGCAATATCAGGAAGCAAAATGTCGTCCGTAAAGTGGGGGAAAACTTCAAGAGAAAGAGAGAAAAAAACCGTTTTGTTATCTGTAAAATGTGTTAGCGCGTCAGTGGAATGTTTGTGACGGGATGAACACCATTTCAGTTTTAGAGCGCTCCAATTCAGCCGACGTGCACAACAAGCAGGTTGCTTACGCGCGCTATACTACATCATTTTCGGTACTTCCAGCAGAACAGTCTTTCAGATAGTGAAAATGTAATGTCGGAGCTAAAAAAGCCGAACTGAGTATTGTATAGGCTATGTAAAAACGAAAACGGACCTTGGAAGAGCCGCCGCCTTTCTCTAACCCCTTAAAGCCTAGTGGTTACGATACGTACCGCCAGGTTGAAATCTGAAAGGGCTACACTTTGTCCACACAGTACAGCCCATTGATGTGTTACCTACGATTGCTTCCCCCATTCAGCATTAACCTATGCTTGTTCGTAATTGCAGCACGCTGTGTTCTCTGTGAGGAACTAACTGAATATTGTAGGAAAATTTTAATTTTGAAGGAATAATTTCTTCAGTCTAAAGAGTGATTGCTCTAAAGAACGGCATATGGGAGGATAATATTAAAATGGATTTGGAAGAAATTGTAAGGAAGGGTGTGGACTGGATTGATGTGGCTAAAGATAGGGAGATTTTGTGAACACCGTAACGAACATCCGGGTTTCTTAAAATTCAGGTAATTTCTCGAATAGTTGAGGAAATATTAGCTTATGAAGATGGACCGTACTCCGTATAATTAGTTAAATAGCAAAAAACTCCTACATTAATTAATTCATTCATTAATTAAACCACACTGTCGTAACTCATACTATGTACAGTCGAATAGTAGGAGGATTTTTGAGCTGGAATGAATTGGAAGGGATCGGTCGTGGTACAGTCGAGATAATATCATGAAATTTATCTGGAAATTCTGAGGAAAGCCACGGAAATCCTCAGATGGGATGTCAGAAGTCATACCGACTGAGCCAAGCGCTAAGGAACAAGAATGAAACGGACGCATTCCGCTCACTGCCCTTCAAGATAGATTTGAATTTACTTCTTAGAGCAGTAACACTTTAAAACGAATGCATGCAAACATATCTACAATTGTGTAATTAATTATTTGTTTTCTTTTAATCAAAAATATGTAGCAGGGTTGAGCATCTGATTTTTTTTATTGAATGGTATGGCTGAAGATGACCGAGAAGGCCGAAACATGTAGAATAGCTTAAGGAATAAATGTATTTGTTATCCATGAATGTGTACCTTCTTGGTTGTGATATTTGATAAGGACGTTGACATATATATATTCCTTAAAAGACTGATTACAAGCAAACTATAATTATGCATAAAAAGTAAATTTTATCCTTCTATAGAGGACGATATCAGCCATTCAATCTCATCGCTTGCTGATTCAACAATTGTGCATGAGTGTCCCACAGTCCTCTCAAATTCACTTCACATTCCAGCCCGTAAAATGCGGTAGGAAAATTAGTTTTTGTTCTGAGTATATGTGGAGCTTGACAAACCGACAATCATTATGACATTATTACCCACGATGCATTTCAAACACACAGTTGTGAAATTAGCTGTATGTTATGTGAAACAAAGCCTGCTGGAGTAATCTGGAGGTGGAAATGGAATTTGTATGAAAGGTTGGGATGCTTTGCTGTTTATTTTTAGTGTTTTTGTATAATAAGCCCCGTCCTCTTTGGTCTAGATGAAAATACTGCAGGCTTTTTATTGAAAATATTGTTGAAATTCACTAAACGACCAAAGTAATCGGGCACTGCCTTTAACAACTGTCTTTTGTTAAACAGAATAGTCACAGGAATACGAACAAGTGCACTCAGCAGCGTCATTGCTCTCAGTTTTTCTCGAATGCACCCACTGACAACAGCAACTGTACGTCCCTCTGTTCTGGTTTAATAGTTTACTCTTGCGTTTACGTAATATTAATGGATGTAAACTGAAACTGATAAAGAGCTGTAGTGTATTGGTGCAGAATTTCTGTGTCAGATTTGAAGGATTTTTGTTAAATGTTTGACTTTATGTTGTATAAGTATTTTGAGTAGTCAGAATCATCTATTTTGACGCGTTGTGTAAAGATGTTGATGGTAAGGGGTTTGTAAAACTCTACTCCTCTTCAACCTGGATATTAATTGTACCATGTAAGAAATTTCAACAATTATCATTATCACCTTTGCTGCTACTTGAGTTTATACATTAACCACTCAACAGTGTGGAAAAAGAACACTCGTTGTTGCCACATGCGTAATACGGTCGTTAGAATACCATTATTAAATGTATGGTATTGATTTGTTTGTTAATACCGGACTAGCTCGTGATTCTTCTTATAACACAATAATAAGGACAGCGGTTCTTTACGCAAGCGAGTAATTTACTTACATTTATAACAGAGTACCAGAAAGGCACGATATCAAGGAACTACAGAAAACAGCCATATTGGGCACAGCACACACACTGCGGAAAGTGCTAATGTAGACGCACAAGACCTTCGACTTGGGAAATAACTTTACGTGTACCATGAATTGTAACTACAGAACAACTGCGACATTATGTACTTTAGATATGTGATTTGTTTCAGGTATATAATTGTAAATTACTGCATAAAGGTGATAACGAATAATGTTAATAATAATAATAATAATAATAATAATAATAATAATACTTGTGCTGTGTCCAGTTTCCTATAATGAATTGTGTGTTCACTAGTGTAAATTACTTTCCTCAGCCAGTCTCGCTTACTTTGGTTTGATCACTCTGTGGATGACATATGAACAAGCAGTCGAAAAAACAATTTGCTGCCAACTTATTCATTCAGTTCTAAAGAAATATAACGAAGACATACTTCTTCTTTTAATTTTTCTTGCAATAAAGAATTGCTGTTAGCGTGAAACTTTGGATGATCTTCAGAAGTTTAAACCTGGCCTTTCCCTCTACTTCTTGCTTTTCCTATTTTTATATCACTGAGGTGACAGAAGTTTGTTAATTTCGGCAACCGACTGTTGTCATTTACTGTTACAATATTCTCAGTTTGCAGTAATGTCTTATTTCTATCCGCCCATTATTCAGTCTCTTAGAGTGACCCTTGCCAATAACTAACTAACTCCATGGAGCAGAGGCCTTCTTGAGAAGCTAACAGTTTCTCAGCTAGTCAAGAAATTCCCCGCATTTTATTGAACCCGAAGGTTCATTACCGCATTCACAAGAGCCCGCCACCTGTCCCTATCCTGAGCCAGCTCAATCCAGTTCATGCCCCCCCATCCCACTTCCCGAATATCCATTTTAATATTATCCTCCCATCTACGCCAGGGTCTCCTAAGTGGTCGCCCTCCCTCGGGTCTCCCCACCAAAATCCGGTATGCACCTCTCTCCTCCCCCATACGTGCCACATGCCCCGCCCATCTCAGTCTTCTCGATTTGATTACCCGAATAATATTTGGTGATGAGTACAGGTCATTAAGTTCCTCGTTATGTAGTCTTCTCCAATCCCCTGTCGCCTTGTCCCTCTTAGGCCCAAATATCCTCCTCAGCACCCTATTCTCGAACACCTTCAGTCTTTGTTCCTCCCTCAGTGTGAGAGACCAAGTTTCACATCCATACAGAACAACAGGTAAAATTATAGTTCTGTATACCCTAATCTTTGTGCTTTTGGATAGCAACCTGTAAGACGAAAGATTCTGCACCGAATGATAGCAAGCATTCCCCGACTTCAATCTGCTCTTAATTTCTTCATGAATTGAGTTTCGATTCGTTAGGGTTGCTCCCAAATATTTGAATTCTTCCACCCTTTCAAAGGATTTATTATCCATAATTATGTTGTGATTGTGTCCTGCATTCTGATTTCGAGACATGACCATGTACTTAGTTTTCTCAGCATCTACTTCTAGACCAATCTCCTTACCAGCAATAATTAAATCTTCCGCATTTTTCTTTATACTATTTATGCTTCCGCCCAATATATTAACATCATCAGCATAAGCCAGAAGCTGATGTGCACCATTCAATTTCAAGCCCTCCTGGTTTGCCTGAACCCTCCTAATGGCATATTCCAAAGCAAAGTTGAAAAACAATGGCGACAGAGCATCTCCTTGTTTCAAGCCATTCTTAATAGGAAACTTGTCAGACAGATGTTTGCCTACCCGAACTCTGATATACGTTTCACTCAGGCACATTTTTATTAACCTTACTAGCTTCATGGGGATACCGAACTCAATGAGAATATTATACAACACCTCCCTCCTAACTGAATCATAGGCTTTCTTGAAGTCTATAAATAGCTGATGCACTGCCTCATTTTATTCCCATTTTTTCCCAAGTATTTGACGAATGCTGAATATATGATCAGTAGTTGACCTGTTACGTCGAAATCCACACTGATGATCCCCAATAATTTCCTCTGCATATGGAGTTAACCTTGACAAAAGGATGTTGGATAGAATTTTGTACGTAGTCGACAAAAGTGATATGTCTCGATAGTTACTACAATCTGTCTTATCACCCTTCTTGTAAATAGGCACAATGACCGACTCCTTCCATTCCTCAGGCAATTCCTCCTTATTCCAAATAGAAATAATAAGTTTATGGATTTCAGACCGAATAATCCTACCCCCTGCTTTAATCAATTCTGCTGGAGTCTGATCAATACCTGGTGATTTGTGACTTTTTAGCTTTTCAATAGCCATCTCAAACTCAAAGGCACTGGGCTCAGACACTAGTGGCTCTGCCGTGTGTACTTCAGTCTTCCTAACATCATTAACCCCGTGTATATTCAACAGCTGGGAGAAATGATTTCTCCACCTAGCCAAAATACTGTGGGAATCTGCAACCGGGTCACCCTTCTCATCCTTTACTACATTAATTCTAGGCTGGTACCCCCCCTTAAACTCATTGATACCCCTATGCAAGTCTCTTATATTCTTGTTCTTACTGTTTGTTTCAATTTTATTAATTTTAGCTTTCAGATATTCCTTCTTTTTGTTCCTGAAATGTCTAGTAGCTTCACGTCTTACGTTGTGCAGATTATCTCCATTATTTTGGTTTGGATTCTGTAACCACTGAATTTTAGCCTGCTTCCTTTTATCTAAAAATTCTGCACATTCTGCATCAAACCATGGTTTATGCTGCTTCCGTTCGTGTAGACCTAGACTCTCTTGAGCTGAGATTTTGATGTTCTCTTTAATGTTTTCCCAAGCCCTATTTATGTCCTCACTAACATTTAAGCTTTCCAAAGCTGCAAACCTGTTGGAGATCTTAAGCTGATACTGTTTCCTAACCTCTAGTTCACTTAGCTTCTTGAGATTAAATCTCTCTGCATCAAACTTCTGTGCTGCTTGTTTACTTACTGCCAGTCTTTCCCTAACTTCCGCAACCACCAGATAGTGATCCGTATCACAGTCAGCTCCCCTGAAAGATCGCACATCGAGTATACTGGAATGCCGTCTCCTATCTATCAATATGTGATGGATCTGATTGTGAGTCTTCTCACCAGGAGAGCTCCAGGTGTATTTATGAATGTTTCGGTGCGGAAACATAATGCTCTTAACAACTAGATTCTTTGATGTGGCAAAGTTTACTACTCTAACACCATTATCGTTGCTATCCTGATGTAAACTCTCATTCCCAATTGTCGGTTTGAAAATAACCTCTCTCCCCACTTTTGCATTAAAATCTCCTAACAGAATTTTCGTATGGTACTTAGGAAAATGATCAAAAACCCTTTCTAATTCCTCATAGAAGCTGTCCTTTGAATCATCACCTTTCTCTTCCGTTGGTGCATGCACATTCAGAAAAATGATATTACACCAGCGGCCTCTCAACACTATGTATGACATCCTAGCACTAACAAACTCCACTCTCTTGATTGCTGATACTATTCTCTGGTGCACAAAAAAACCTGTTCCCAATTGATGATTTTCCTGCCCTTTGCCATAGAGAAAAGTGTACTCCCTGGCTCTTACAGTCCCTTCTTTGTCCCACCTAACCTCCTGTACCCCCACTAAATCTAACTTATACTTAGCTAATTCCCTGACCACTGTCATAAGTGACCCTGACCTATACATGCTCCTCACATTCCATGTTCCAAAAGTCATATCCTTTTTCCGTAGCTGGGGTCGTACCAAAGAATCGGTCCAGGTCCGAGGCATTGTGTAATGGTTCGTAACATCATAATTTTTTACGGTGAGGAGTTGTTAGCACCTCGCCCAACACCCAAGCTGGAGGACCACCCCTTGTCGGCTGTCCGCGACTGCTTATTCAATGTATTCGCAGCTACCCTCCATAACTGGAGGCTGTTCCTCCATCCGCAACCTGAGGACGCGCCATGCCGTGGTGACAGGGACCCACTTAACACGGGACCCTTGCCAATAACATAAGAAATCTCATATGCGCAGCTTGTGTGCCTATATTTACCTTCCTATCATAGCCCAAAGCTTAAAAAACTTTAAAAAATTTGTTAATGTAAATACACATCGCGAATTTCTGAAGTACAGTCCCCCAAATCACCTCGCCTCTGGCAAGAGGACCGCCGCATTTTTCAAGCCCTGTTCGTGGTCGCATGTAGGGTAACAGGAGCCCGTAAAATGCTTGTCGTATTTCAGTTCAGTATCTTTTTATATCCCGTTACTTCGAAAGCCACATAGTGCTCACTTTTTTAAGAGTGCGTTGCGAATTGTCTTGTCTGTGTTTTTTGTCTCATCTATTTCACGGACAAGTGCAGTATAAGACGCACATTTATTCACGTTTTTAAGTAACATCATGCTGTGATAGCATGTTGGGCAGTGAGTGTATAGCTCCACGTACTTGCGGTCTTGACCTCAGACACATTTGAGCGGTGAGTCTTACACACCTTGTCTTACCCCTGGAGAACGGGGCCTCAGAACTCATTTTTTGGCGGGGGGGGGGGGGGGCGGTGGATTGGCCCAAAAGTCGGTGTGCATTTGAAGGAGAAGGGAAAAATGTCCTTTTTGGGAATTGGGCCTTCGTCTTCCATTCACTATACTGACTGAGCTATTACGGCTTCTACAAATCCAAAGACTCGGCATTTTACATGCAGCAAGAAGTTAAGCAAAGAAATACACGGGAAGGTAGTTTTGATTTTACTGTAGCATCGTATCTGTGTTGTTTTTTAGCTTTGCGGTAGGTGTATTCTTTCAGAGATAAAAATATGTCAGAGACGACACTCTACTGACATCAAAACTGTTTGAACTCCGTTTTCATTAATTAATATTTTGACACGTGATGTCGCATTTTTATATGAGAAAAATATGACAAAAAGTGTACGTTGCACGTAATCTGCAGGTGCGTTCGCGTTGCGATTGTTGCCGTGGAAAAGCAATAATTATGAAATATTATGTGTGTGTTTCTGTATTCTTGCCTTAGTTGTACGGCATGGAAGCCGCATCGTTTCTGCTTCGCGTTATATTGTCATCTATAGACTGTCTGGCTGTACCATATTTTTCCACATTATCTCATAAACGGCACGATTTTCGGAAAAAAAGTTATTGAACCTAAAATGTGTGTTTTAATTTTCTCTACAACGTTTGTGGGAAATATTTGTCATTCTAAGAAGACGTCAGCGATATATTGTCATAAACGTACATAGGTCGTCGTGGGAAGTTCCCGTTATTCTCAGATTTTAATGAAACTTGAATTTTGCTGACAGGTTTTCGAAAAATCCCCAAACATAAAATTCTATGAAAACCCTTGTAGTGGGAGTCGAGTTGTTCCATGCGGACGGACGGACGGACGGACAGGGAGGCTGATGGTCGCTTTCCGCAATTTTGTAAAGGCGCCGAGAAATTTGTGCATTTCTCCTGACCGACGTGTTTCGTTTTTTCCGCAGTCTGTCTTTAGAGGCAGGATAGGTGAGTCGGTGTGATAACTAGGTCACTGGCTAGACGTCCGAGGAATTATGTTTCGATTCGGGTAAGAGGAAAGAAATCTATCCTTCTCCAAGGCGTCCAACGGATTTTGGGCCCAGTCAGCCTTCTATTGAAGAAGTACTGGGGATTTCCCCCCCCCCTGGATAAATGTGCTGGGATCTGAAGCGAACCCCTCACTCCCTCTAGTGTGGTGATTAAGATTGTGTGTGTGGAGCTCTGCCTCCAATTTTTCATATGACTTCGTGACTTGAGCAGGGTCGAATTGACTTTACTTTTCCCTGGTCACGTCAGGATGGTTTTGAGAAAGTTACGTAAATTAGGCGACGAGTTCTTCCTTCCAAGTTATTTCGAATTTATCGTTCACTTTATTGGATCGCTGTAGGGCATGTAATCTTGAATTTCGGACAGAATCTTTAAGTTACGACATAAATTAGAACAAATGTGTAGCGAAGAGAAGGCGACTACAGAGAAGGTTATTATAATGTGCCTATGTTAGAAGCAAACTTGTAGCTGAAAGCGTTTTTTAATTTCCTTCTTTGTACGTGGACCACGTCTTCGAAGTGTACGATATGTTGTTTATGGTGCACAACCTTAATTTTATTTGAATGTAAAGATGTCAGAATTTAATTTTATAGAAAGATAGAGGGTGTAGAGTTACAAAGTGTAGAGAACGTTGCTGAAACTTGAATTCTTACTTACGCTGTGAAATGAAGCGTGCCTTAGAAACGTGAATCCATCCTTTACCCTCATTCTCTGTATTTCTTGCATTGTCATCTCTCCACGCAGTGTCAAACTTTGCAGAATGTCATATTAGAATACTGAAACTCATACAGTCGCACATTTTTTATAACCATTTTTTCCTCCCCCTTTCAAGGTTTTTCTATTTTTCTTTTGCCTTTTCGTGTATTTGTATAAGGTGAATTCTTTCTTATATTTTCTTTTCTGCGACTAGAAGATGTTTGTCGTTTCATTGCACCCGAAATGCTATTATAGAAGAAATGTTTTTTTATTTTGTTTTATCCTTTTCATCATAGATGTTTGTTGTTATAACAACTTAAAGTGTCGTCATCTTGCATACCTCAGGAAAGGCTGAATTTGTTGTGAATGTGTGGTTTGTTCAATGTGCGATCAGCTTAACACTATGTTTTTATTTATTATTTTTTCCACCGACTGCGAAAATGTCGTACTATCGATTAAAGTGAATCAGAATGCGGTCTTGTGGAAACTGCACGCTCTGCTGCATACGGGTATATTGTGTAAGAGACTGCTGCCTGACAGTTACAGGATATATGGAAATTACTGCCTGGGGTCACACCATTTTCAAATTCCAGATTCAGCATTACGGCAGTGCTTCTGATTTAGATGGTACTTGGTTCGCTGGTCAGGTTGACAGCTATCCTAGCAGCGGTTCTTCTTCCGTTATTTTATTTTGTGTTTTGCCGCCATTATGGTGACGGTAAAGAATTACTGTCTTTTGGAATGTGAAACCTTGTGATTTCCTGCAGGTACCAAAGGTTCTGAAGAACATGATTTGCAAACTGTGTGGGAGGAGATAACAAAAATTGTAACTTTTGCTGCAGAATCATGGTCCGTAACCTTTTAAAGCCTAGCGGTAACTTTACATACCGCCAGGTTTAACATTAAAAAGTTCTATGTGGTGCCCACATTGCGTTTATGTGTTTTGTACGGATCTCAGAACAAACAGCAACTTTTGCCTTATAAAACATTAAGAGAATGGTTTTTATAACCGAAGTGGAGAGTGTTTACAGCGCGGTACGTACTGAGTCCTTATACAAAACAGATACGCTTCGTCTTTAAAGGGTTAAGGAATAAAATGGAAAGGGGTGGGAAAGAAAAAGTTTGAGAAAAATATATGGGCCAGCAAATGAGAGTGATTACTGTAGGATAAAAACGAATCAAGAAATTTACGAAAAAAATTTAAATATACAGATATTTTAGCTGTATGCAAGGTATGTGTGTTAGAAAGGCTAGCGCGTTTTGTAAGAAGGGATGGTGAAAGCACAGTAAAGGGATTAGGGGAAGGCAAACCGAGAGGAGGAAAAAAAAAAAGGAAGATCTACATAAAGGGTTGAGGAATATGGGTGCGAAAAGATGGAGAACAAGAGTTTTGGTCAGAAGAGAATGGGCATCTGTCGTAAGCGAAGCCAAGGGCAAAGGGCTGTAGTGCTGAAGGAGGAGGAGAAGGAGGAGGAGGAGGAGGAGGAGGAGAAGAAGAAGAAGAAGATTTCAGCTGTCCACAGAGTTTCCAAAAGTATAGGAATCGCTTCGATATTGTAGGCGTCAGAATGGGATCATGAGGCAAGTTCCTTACCGAGGACCCACAAATGTTAGGCGCCACCATATAAAATGTTGTCGCCCGGGCTACTTTGCTTCCGGAATGTGTGGAGTCCTGCTCCAAGGCATCTTATTTTTAAAAATGTTAATCTTAATTATCACCGCCGCCATAACCTCAAATCTCGCACAGTACGGTGACTATGCTACAGAATTCGTGGCTTCCGTTTATTGACGACAGGAACAGTAACTTTTCCGTTTGCTAGCGCGTCCAGACCGGTTCTAGGGCACACCGTGTAGTGCTCCAATTTCCGTAACAGTGACGAAGGATAGTGCATTCATATACCGGATCGAATATTTCACGAAAATCAACAGAAGTTAACTTTGTCAAATATTGGATCTAAACAAGAAATGACAGTGAGACAAAAAATATACCAACGCCTAAAAGGTTGCGCGAAACATTTTTCTTTTACGAAATTTCTAAAGAATTTAGTCTCCGTAATTAAGCAACAGAAAACTCTGTACTCTAGACGGAAGGTAAATGGTACAAATCCTGAAGGAAACACGACGATTCAAAACTTCCTTAGATTTGACAGTTTCAATTGTACTAATATCACAATGTTAGCAACCACCATAAGAGTGGTGGTAACAAAGCAACATGTACTTTATAAAATGTAAAATTGATGTCCCAGTTATTCACACTGAATAATGCAATTGCATACTATGCATTTTAAGGTTTGGTGGTCTGAAGATGACCAACGTTGTTCGAAACACGTTGCCTTAAATAATTTAATAAAAATACAAGGAAGTTGTACAAAAACACTAATCATCAACAAATGCACAAAGAGAGTTTCATCGTAAATCGTAACACACTCCTACGTGTTTCGACCCTGCTGGGTCATGTTCAGGGAGAACTTTTTTTTATCGTTACACTAAGGTTGCACTTTATAGTTGAGTGAGAATGTGCTGTTGACTGTGTACTGCGTTGTCTTCGGAGGCGTGAACCCTCTGCGGTCCCGGCCTGCGCTAGCGCAGGCCGGGACCGCAGACAGTTCACGTCTCCAGTACACAGTACTGTGTACTTAGTGTAACGATAACAAAAAAGTTCTCCCTGAAGACGACCCAGCAGAGTCGAAACATGTAGGAGTGTGTTACGATTGATGATAAAACTCCCTTTGTGCATTTGTTGGTGATCAGTGTTTTTGTATAATATAGTGTACGGACATGGAACACATTAAACAAGTAAGTTGTGTTGACTGTACTTAATTCTATGTCACTGTACTCACCTCTTCTCCCGAATTTTGCAGAACCTTAAATACTGTGTGCAAGACCCTTTAAATCCAAAGTATACCCATTATGGTGGGTTTGCTTTCTAGATTTCAAGTTAATGAACATGGATTTCCGCCCTAGTGAGGCTGAACTGCGATGTATGTTGTCCGGATACTGACACATATCGGTACTGCTCTATTCACCCTCTGATTGCGTATTCTATTCATATTCGGATTATGCGCAAAGGTCCTTCACCATATAACGTTTCTCGTGATTGTCAAATGGTACAGAAGGAGTCGAAGCCATCAGTGGTATTAAATTAATTAGGAATGAGATTGCTCGTTAATTGACTGACCAGTAATCGTCAAGTAATCCGTCGCAAATCACCCGCGTGATATTCCACTTCATCATTTCCATATAATGGATACAGGTGTTCAATTATGAATATCAGAAGCCGGGCCAGAGTTGAACAGTCCGACCATAAGCCTGATTCCGACTGCACACACTGTAAGCGCAATTATGTCTCAATCAACAGAGTACATTAGAATCTCGATAGATCGAGTCACGAATGATTGAATTTCTGTTTCGTCCAAGCCGATGATTGGTACTGAGTTCAGCTGAAGTGCGTATGTCTGTAGGGACAAGTGTCTTTGAGGCATAACTGCATTTGTTATAGCCGTTTTCTTTGTCTGTTCTTGTGTACTGTTGTAATTTAAATGTGTATTGCAAATCAGTTTAATGGTTATTATTCTTTTGTGTTATAATATCAATAAAACTTTCCGTCCAAAAGAAGTGTTTTATTATAACACAGCTACGTGTTTCTGTCCTCTTATAAAACCCTAATCAGGCTGTCAATTAAAAACTTTTAAAAAATATAAACAAAATTAAAAAGATATAAAAGAGTAAAATTTGTAATTTTTGATATCTCACAGAAAGAAATGTGTATTCTGTGTATATGTTTACCCTTTTTACATGTTTCTAAGTGACAGCCTGATAATGGTCGTGTAAGTGGACCGAAACATGTAGCTGTGTCATAATAAGAAATTTGTTTTTGGCGAAAATTTGATTATTTATTAATGTATTTTAACTTCCCCTAAAAAGCGTAGTTTGATAGTAGAAACAAGAATGAGTAAATAACAATAAATTTGTAATACTTTTCAGAAATCAATCGCTCTACCCATGTTGCGTCGCTTGGTTGTTTCTCGCATCTCTGCCATTCATTATGCGAATGTACCAGCAGCTTTTATTTGCCTGTGGTTCATATAACATCACTGTCAGTAAAAAGGTAAAGCAGTCCCATTACAGGCCTGGACAGGCCCAGAGGGTTCCAGAAGGTCGAGGCTCCCAGATTTCTAGACAATCGGCACATGAACGTGGTAAGGTTGTCAGCCCTACGCACCGGCCGCCTTTACCCCCCAGGAAATATTCCTGGTACTCATTTCTGTTAGAGGCTGGGTCGACCCCAGGGCCATAGTGCGACCAACAGAATTATGCCAATGAAAAATTCCAGTGACACCATCGGGAATCGAACCCGCGACCTGCCGGTTTGTAGAGCAGACATCACTGTCAGTACCTCAGGCTTACACAGCGTCGAATCGATGGATGATAATGAATAGTGTGATCGAAGGCTTTCACGGCGACTAAATGCAATAGATTATTCTTGGAATATTTTATTGGATAATGAATAGTGCCTCTAAATGTATGTTCATATCGGTTATGAATAAATTAAGACATTGCCTGTCAATCGTCCTGGAGGAACTGAGAGAAACCACGAAGTAACTCGGTGTAATGAGAAACCCGACTGATGTTCGAACCAGACACCTCCTAAATCGGAGTCCGAAGTGTTTCCTATTGAGGCAAATTGCTCGGTGGTGCATTGTTTTGATATTTGATGAATGTGGGGCCAGGTGAAAATTCTGTTCGTTAAACAACTTTTGGTATAGGACTCCAGTGCTAAATTTAGTATTGTAACTTTTCAATTACGCTGGAGTTTAAATTCCAACTACTGGCTAGTACGCCGGGGGGGGGGGGGCTTTTACGTAGTCTGTGGTAACCTCAAATGCATTCATGACCGTACGGTGCACCTAGGCCGGGATTGTAGGGTTAAATTCTGTGCGTATTTTCAGAGATGACGCCCACATATATAAGACCCCGCGCTCATGCATTTAATTTGCGTATTTTATGCAAGGGACTTGCAGCCGGTATAGCTTAGTCTGTACAGTGAACAAGCTGCGGGCCGTGACTTCATGCTTTCGCCGCAATGTACATAAGATCTGCGCTCCTCTGGGATGTCAGGCAGCGAAGAGTGGTAATTCTGCAGCGACGTTTCGGGATAATTTATCGGTACCATCTTCAAGGCTCAAGAAGTTCAAGAAGAAAACCGGTGGCACATTGTACGCAGTTCATATAGGTTGTCCCGAAACGTCGGTACAGAATTACCACTCTACCCTGCCTGGTGTCCCAGAAGAGCCTAGATACCAAGCTACGGGCCGGGCGTTTGAAGAATCATGGTTCAATCTGTAGTACGGATAGGATACTTTATCTTTTCTAAACGTTCAGGCCGAACTTGGAGTTCATTCGGCCTTCTGTGTAAAGGGTTATGGGAGGTTTTACTCTGGGGTAAAGCGGCCGGGACGAGAAGCTAATTACTCCCATCTAGTGCCGACGTTAAGGATGAGTGGACCTATACCTGCACTCCCCCCATGTGCCTTCATTGCATACACTAGGACAATTATACCGTTAATTAAAGCTCTGTTATTCTACATCTGCCCACAATTTCACTTGAATAAGATATTTATTGCAATTAATGTTTCATCAGATACGGGCTATTTTCTGCTAAAGCGAACTGGTACAGATATGCTTTCATTGCTTGTTATTTCAGAATTTTGTCCACCATCACTTTGCGTCACAGTGATATATAGGCCTATGACGAGCACTCTTTTATCAGCAGTCACTTTTTCTCTCCCATTCCCGCCCCCTTCCAATAAAATTGTCTATACATCTCGCGTCCCGCAGACATAACTGTCAGACAGCATTTCCTTATCTCACACTGTACCAAATGTGAGGTATGTAAATTGTGGTTCTCGACCCAATAAAAAAGTACGTAGTCACGGTCCCCACACACTGTACCTAATTTATGATACGTTAGTGTTACACCACGTTACATTTCCAAGATTTACCGTTTACTTGCTTGTATTGTAACTTTACAGCTGGAACAATCCTGAATATCCATCGTTTGCCACGCAAGAGTAAGGTCAGCAAAATAATTGAGAAGATCGTACCAGTTTTAACTACATTTATAATTAATTACAATTTTATTTTATTCTGGACTTACAACAGCAACTGTGAAATTGAAGTATCAATTGTTGATAAAAATCTTACCTTTACAATTTTCTTACAAGAATGGCCTGAGGATGACTGCATGCAGTGGAAACATGTAGCCTGATTTCGTACTAAACTTCTAAATAAAGTTGTGGCGACAGTATTTCCTATATACAAGAAAGTACAGGTTTGCGCTGAACGCTAGCTACGTGACTCGGAGCAGTGGAGTCCTGGACAAGCTGAAGTTTCATCAGCCGTAATCAGGCCCGCGAAAAGAGTAACCATGGATGGTGGCAATAAACAACCCTCGATGCTTTTCTCTCTGTGTCTGCTGTTGTATCCTGTTGAAGCACCATCTGACCGATTTAAACTATCCCAAAGCGCTTGTCATTAATGAAGTTCATCGCATGAATATGCCTACAAGTGTTCATATGTACAAAATGCATGACTGGCCGGGGGCTGCAAGGTGAAACCCTCTACTTGTAAGTTACGGTATGTATCTTAACACCGCTGAGATGTCAGTCTCTGATGGCGGTGATTAATAAGATTATGACTTCTGAAATATTATACCATACAGGTTGGGAGATACGTTTCGGAGAAATCTGTAGGTTTCTGTCTTTAGTGACTCCTGTACACCGAAAGATGGAGCGTGCAAGGTTATCCCGAAAATTTTATATCTTTGTACGCAGCACCACACCCCAAAAGAACGTAATCTATCTTAACACCTCTTTTGATGTGCTGTGTGTGTTCAAGTTCATTATGGCTTTTGCGTTTCCCTCTGGATATCAAATTGACGCAACTGTCTCTATACAACCCATAACGTCAGTCGTGGTAGCGTTGCTCTGTAGCAATTCCACTTTGTGAGACATATTATTGTGACGTAATGAAATTCGTCTTCTGCAAACATCAAGTTCCCTTTCATCTTATTTGGGTTGATAACGAAGAGGCGGTTCTGTTACCACAGTGTTATCCGGCGCCACTTGCAAACTATTAGAACCAATTTGAATAATATACTGTACAGCAGGCAGTTTGTCCTTCACCGACTGTGTTCCATATACAACCTGACTAATGCTATTTAATGACGTACTGTCTTGCGGAGATGTTGTGTTGTTAATCCAGGATTAGACATGTGTATTTAAACGGTGCTGTAAATGAATCCTACTTGAGCAGTTCATAAGCAGGGCCTCTTCCTGACGTACAGCTACCTTCATCTTATAACCTGACAATTAGGAGATGTAGGAGGAGCGTTAATTATAGGGGAGGGAGTTTGTTAACTTGTGTTTAATTATACATAAAGCCTTAAGCCTTACGAAAAGGTTTGTTGGGAATAAAAATAAGTTTAAGTTTCCTCTTCAGCTTTTTTCGAAATATATATAGTTCCGCTAAATATCCGGTAATTTAGGAATGATTTAAGCTGAAATGCGTGTATTTATTAGCTATAACTCCAACTAACTGCGCTTGTTGTGACAGACAAAATATATGTTGTTTTTGAAACTGTCCATAGCCTGTAAGTATGTTTTCACATATATTATCAGAACCAACTCGTACACAATTCAAATCACAATGCACCAAGCTTCACAGAACTCCCGACATGTTTCGGGGTGAGACAAGTCGGGGGGGGGGGGGGGGGGCATTGTGATTTGAATTGTGTACGAGTTAGTTCTGGTAATAAATGTGATATACATGTGTATTGTATTGTTTTATAGTTTACATTCCGTTACATGTTAGGCTTTAAATAAGCTATCTTCAGGAAGACTGAATCACAAATGTAAACAGGACATATTATAGCATAAATACACACCGTCGTCGAATGTGTGATGCAAATATGTGTATGATATAGCAACCAGGTGCCTGTATTAATTTAATTAAAAATATAATTAAAATTGGTGCTCCATGATGTTTTCCTCTGTGATGCCGAAATTAGTTTAAAATATATAAGTAATTTAAATGTATATGAGTGTCTTTCGTTATAATTTGTACGTGTATGCGCATGCTGCAGCTAAGCATCTATACATCCATCTTAAAATTTAGATTAGCTTCCCCTTTTAGGCCGAGCTGCGTAGATTTTAATCTTTCTTTTTACCTTGGAACGTATGGCGATCGTCTTCCCGCAAAACAGTGTTTTATTAGTTTTGTTTTTATAGGGTTTTGAAAACGGACAATAAATAAAGTACATGCACATGAAGTAAATTATTCCAAGCGTGTTTTACCATCTTGAGAATCTTATACAAATTTACACTGGTGTAAAGGTTTTGTGACCGTTGTGTGATATTGTTATGGAAGTTTCTCTTTTTCCGATTTTGTCCCGTACCCAATTATAAATATTTGAGTACACTTACATAAAGTTTTAGTGCAGTGTGCCTTTCCGTCTGCAAATAAGGTGTCCTATTCTGTGGGGTCATTCAGTCGTTTATGGTGAACGTTACATAAAACAGAACATATCGCCAAAAGAGTTTGTAGTCGTAGTTTACTTGGTGGAACTCAAACGACCAAAAACCCTGTTGATTTTTAAACTGGAAATAGGCCTAAAATGAAACAGACTACCGTCTCTAGCCTTTACTTTGTGAAGGCCATTCTTTCTTCAGTTTTGTTATATCATTTCACACATGGAGGCGTGATTATTTTCCTCTTCAGAAAACTCATGTAGTCGGTTCCTCTTCGATATTTCCACTCCTTTTGCTCAGACACAACACTGAATTCCTGCAAGAATGATCTAACTTCAACAATTTTGAAAAAAATTTTGTTGCAGGATGAAATAAAGTTTTAATTCATGTTTAATTAAGCACCACGACATGGAAACTTGCAGCGGAGTTGAGGTAGAGATACATGAATTCTTAACATCGACATTAGATGGAAATGAGTGGTCAGCTTCAAGCTGCGGCCGCTTTATTGCCAGAGAAAGAGATGCCGATGACTGCTGGTTCAGAGGCTGGGTGGGACACAGATCCTGACTGTAAGCTGCGGAGGTTAGAAAAATCTCTCGTCCCTTATGGGAAACATATTCCGAATGCTCGAGATCTCTCGTCCCTTATGGGAAACATATTCCGAATGCTCGAGATCTCTCGTCCCTTACGGGAAACATATTCCGAATGCTCGAGATTCAGGCCCCTAGCCTAGCGAGTATTGTGAGGCTGTTGTTATGGCATCTTGTTTAGGTACTTGAATTTTTATTTATTCGTTCTGAAACCCGCTATAAAACACACAAATACAGTGTGGAGAGAATGCAGAGATTTTGAATATTAACTTAACTTATAGTCGATACATTTACCTTTGTGCTTTGAAGGGTTAATATCGTAGGTTGTGCGTAGATGGGAGGCTGTGTAGAATAATATTAAAATGGGTTTTAGAGAAATAGGATAATAACGTTCGGATTAGATGAAACTGGCTTTGCATAGGGAAAGCCGGCGGGCTGTTGTGAATACGGTAATGAACTTTGGGTTTACATAAAATTCGGGTAATTTATTCCAGAGTTTAGGAGCTCTTAGTTTCTGAAGGACTCTTATTCTATGGACTTAAGTTAGCAGACCTTCTTTACAAAGTAAAACCAGGAAGTTTTGTGTGGAGCCTACCTCCGTCCGTCTGTTGGTCTCTTAGTGTCAGCGACTACACCGTTTTTCAAATTTGCATGAAATTTGGTACAGGAGTTATTACTAACCGTCGTTTCGTGAAAATCACTTCACTGACCGTCTTCGGGGAGTAAATGGATTTCTGTCCGTGTATTCCACTTTTTTTTTTCAGATTTGGGTAAAACTTAGTATCAATGATCTCAGTTAATGCTGTGGGGAATTTATGATTTTCGTGAATTTTGGCGTAGGGAAAGCCGCACTTTTCCTGTGGGCATAATGAAATTATGGGGCCGCAGTGGCGCAGTTGGTTGAGGCACTGCGCTACAAACCGGAAGGTCGGGGGTTCGATTCCCGAGGGTGTGATTGACATAATCCTTTCGGTCGCGCTATAGCCCTGGGATCGACTTAGCCTCTGACAGAAATAAGTACCAGGAATGTTTCCTGGGGGGTAAACGCGGCCGGTGCGTAGGTCTGACAACCTTACCACCTTCATGTGCCGATTATCTGGAAATCTGGGAGCCTCAACCTCCTGGAACCCTAAGGGCCTGTCCAGGCCTGTACAGGGATTATGTTACCTTTACCGTAATGAAATTACATTCATGATGGTAAAAAACACTGTGGTAACATCTGTTTACCAAATCACAAACAAGATTTACAGTTTTGATTTGCGTCGTGCTGAGAGTTATGCCACTCTAGCACAAATCCCTGTTTTGTTTATACTGGACAGATAGGTAAACGCACTCTACCAGAAGTACCTGCGTCCTTTTCAGGTTCTTCATCTGAGCATGACGTTGTTGATGATTCCTGTGTTGAATGAGAGACCAAGAGAAAAGTTTTTCGCCCACATCGATACAACCCAGGTCCTACTGGTGTCGCCATATGTAGGCCTGGGAGTCTGTGAGTTATGCATCTGCCATAGTGAACACGCAGTGATCAGCTTTCACGTTCGTAAAGAAAGAAATTAATCTAACCTTTTAAAGCCTAGCGGTAACTTTACATGCGACCAGGTTTAACATTAAAAAATTCTACGTGGTGCCCACATTGCGTTTATGTGTTTTGTACGGATCTCAGAACAAACTGCAACTTTTGCCTTACAAAACATTAAGAGACTGGTTTTTATAACCGAACTGGAGAGTGTTTACAGCGCGGTACGCACTGAGTCCTTATATAAAACAGATAGGATTCGTCTTTAAAAGGGTTAATAATACGGTTTTGTGGGATGTAATCCCGTGTAGTTTGGTACCGACATTTCGGAAGAATATTCAGCTTCCATCTTCAATACAAGTGGGGAAGCCACGAATGGTATTGATGCTGTTTGCCCTGAACACTGACGCGTCCATCGATTTCAAAGTAGGTAATATTTACACTGCCTGGGTGAGTATTCGAACTTTTAAATAGAAATTGTCGCTGCGAAATTTATTTAATAAGCAGAATGAACACGCAGTAAAGCAAAGGCGACCACGATTGACAGAGACTTACTGACGAAAGAGACTGTCTATGTGTATGTAATCTCACCTTTGATCTTTACGCACCAAAATTTTAAGCGGGATTGACATAGACACTTCAGTCTCGCGCAATTCCCAGATCATGTATGTCTATACAGGCTCCAGACCGAGCTGCTATAAAAGGGCTATTCGCTTCCTTCCTGCGTACTTGCAGGAGTACTGAACATTTAGGAGATGCAGTGTTGCACTGCTGAAGTGCTTGCTAGCTTATTCATCCACTGAATCGGTCATTTCTTCATCATTCCACTTATCAGTTTTTTTTGCCTAAAAATTCACCCACATAACTAACTAACTAACTAACTAACTAACTAACTAACTAACTAACTAACTAACTAACTAACTAACTGACTGACTGACTGACTGACTGACTGACTGACTGACTGACTGACTAACTAACTAACTAACTAACTAACTAACTAACTAACTAACTAACTAACTCCGTGGAGCAGAGGCCTTCTTGAGAAGCTAACAGTTTCTTACCTAGCCAAGAATTTGCCCGCATTTTATCGAACCTGGAGGTTCATTACCGCATTCACAAGAGCTCGCCACCTGTCCCTATCCTGAGCCAGCTCAATCCAGTCCATGCCCCATCCCACTTCTTGAATATTAATTTTAATATTATCCTCCCCTCTACGCCTCGGTCTCCCAAGTGGTCGCCTTCCCTCAGGTCTCCCCACCAAAATCCTACATGTACCTCTCTTTCCCCCATACATGCTACATGCGCCGCCCATCTCATTCTTCTCGATTTGATTACCCGAATAATATTTGATGATGAGTACAGGTCATTAAGTTCCTCGTTATATAGTCTTCTCCACTCCCCTGTCGCCTCGTCCCTCTTAGGGACACACACATCCCTTTGTTACACCTTCTGTTCCTCAACCAGTCCTTACACATTTCTGTTTATTTCCCTGTCCACCTCTCTACCAGTCCATCCATACCTTGGTTCATTCACGGAAACATAGGTCTAAGTGCTGATTTTGATATTGACTTAAGGGCGTACGCGGTGGCGCAGTTAGTTCAAGCACTGCGCTACAAGCCAGAAGGTTGCGGGTTCGATTCTAGATGGGATCATTGTGATTCTTCATTGGCTTAATTCTTCTGGCAACAATATGGCCCTGGGGTCGAGTTAGCCTCTAACAGAAATGATTACCAGAAATATCTCCTGGGGAGTAAAGGCGGCCGGTGTGTAGGGTTGACATCCTTACCTGGGAGCCTCAGCCTCCTGGAGTTCTAAGGACCTGTCGCGGCTACTGGGATCGGTGTTGTTACGAAATATAAGACTTTGATTTTCCTTCCAGAATATTATACGACTATTGTAAAAAATATCCAATTTCAATCTTCCTGCTTTTGTGTTACACAAGTATTGTTAAGAAAGACGCAACTTGAAAATTCCTCCAGTCTTCATTTTCGAACAAGTGACTAAGCGTTGAAAATAAGACATACAGTTTTAGCGAGTACAAAGTAGCAGTTACGTGCAATTTACTGGGATTATTCTGAGGCAGAGATTCTCTGACGTTGCACCAGTAGGCCTACCCGCAATAAATCGAAATGTGTGCAAGATGTGGGAGGATTTCTGGAACCGCTCAGAAAATAGCCTGGGGCGGCGGACGTGATTTATTCTTATTTTAAACACGACAGTCTCGAACATCTTGACTGATGTCACTTCCATATATTTTATTCACTCCCCCTTCTCCACCTTACCTGCCAGCTTCTTTCACCTCGGCTGAAATTCTGCGCCGTTGCTACTACCATGAGAAGTGGCAACACGTTGTTTGTAAACTGATGGGTCGCGAGATTTCTTACTAATTTTCCAGATAACATCTGATAATATACACGCAAAGAAATAGACACGCAAAGTAACTTCTTAACTACGGTATAAAACTGAAGTCTGAAATTGTTCGAATTAACATTTGAAAATTCAGTTCCTGGCCTATAAAAAACACTGTGTTTCCATTACAAAATGTAAGCAGTCAGTGTTCTTTAGGGAAATATAAAGCATATTTACTAATTGATTTTCAGGTTCTTACAGGTAAAAGGTAACATGCACCCTATTATTTGCGATGAAGGCACAGAGGGGGGGTAGAGCTGTAGCTCTACTCTTTCTCGAACCTCGGCGCTAGATAGGGTGGGTGGTTAACGCCACGCCCCCTCCGCTTTATTCCCGGGAATGACACAATATCCATTGTATAAGAGGCTGCTTGGGCCCCAGAGCCGGTCTGGATGGGTGCGAAAAATATCGCCCTCACTGGGATTCGATCCCCGGAACGTCCACCTGTAGCGAGTCGGTAATCCGTCTACGCTATCCCAGCCATCAGGTTCCAAGAAGGGAGAATACGCAAATTACAGTGCGACACCGTATAGTCTGGTACAATTTTACCGGGTTTCCACAACCTCCTGCTGTCTCCATCACCCACACTGGCAATGCACCACACATTCCTAACCTCGGTATTAGTTAGAAGTGCATGGCCACCTTCACCCACTGGGAAGTATCGTTCGGTATCCGTTGTTTAGGGCCGATTCCAGTGGCCGCGTGGTCTAAGGCGTGGTTTTGCGGCCGTTGGCTTGCTGGGATTACGGTTTCGAATCCCGCCGCGGGCATGGATGTCTGTCGTGAGTGTTGTGTGTTGTCTCTTGCGTCAGGCTGATCACCCGTCCAGAGGAGTCCTACTGAGTGTGGTGTGACTAAACGAGTGTGATCGTGAAGCCTCGATAATGAGGAGACCCTGGCCCACTAGGGGCTGTAGCGCCAATGGAAAAAAAAAAACAGTTGATTAAGAGGCTTTGTGGGCCCCAGGATCCATATTGATATTGCGGAGGGCAGAGGATATTTTGCTGCAGCCAGGAATCGAAACACAATTCCCCAGCCGTCCACACCGTAGCCTAGTGGCTGTACTGACTGAGATATCTAGGTTAGAGCACGTGCGGCCGTGTGTCACATAAAACAGTTTCATGTATATGCATACAAAGGTCTGTGCGATGGGGCATGCATAGCTAACTGACCGCTAATTGGCAGCATAGTGTCGACTGGCCCAACGTGAAGCTCAGGTGTTTGTGGCGGCATATAGCGGAGATTCCTTGCACACCTCACGGTCGCTCGACTCCCACACAACACTCCCTTGGTGCAGGATAGTTCCTAAAATCGTTGCGGAAAAGTGCGGGATGTCGACCAACAATGTTTCTTATAGCTTTCGTAGATTCGACGATCTTTATTTCCTTATAGATAAATTATGTGTGTATTTAACGAAACTGTATCATCTGCAACCGTTATTAAGCGTTTGTATAGCATATATATATATATATATATAGGTATATTTTCTTCTTCTTCTTCTTCTTCTTCTTCTTCTTCTTCTTCTTCTTTGCATATGGTCCTCATATTTTAACCAGTGTCTCCTTCAGAATGATAGCCCTTACAGACCTGTCTTTTGCTTTCTTCCTCCATCTCTTGACATCCGTCGATTTCAGATCACTCTCAATGCAGTCTAACCACCCTAATTTTGGTCTTCCTGCTTTTCTTCTTCCCTCTGGTTTCCCCATAAATACTTTCTTTACGGTCCTGTCATCAGACATTCTTACTACATGACCAGCCCATTCTAGTCTTCTTACTTTTATTGTTGTTACAATATTTGGTTTTCTGCACATAACCTGCAATTCATGTTTATTTCGGACTCTCCAGCTATTTTGATCTATTATTGGTCCATATATCTTTCTTAGTATTTTCTGTTTCCATTTTTTTAAGGGCTGATTTCACTTGCTGTGTTATTGCCCATGTTTCACAACTAAATAGCACTATAGGTTTAACCCTTTAAAGACGAAGCGTCTCTGTTTTATATAAGGACTCAGTGCGTACCGCGCTGTAAACACTCTCCACTTCGGTTATAAAAACCAGTCTCTTAATGTTTTGTTAGGCAAAAGTTGCTGTTTGTTCTGAGATCCGTACAAAACACATAAAAGCAATGTGGGCACCACGTGGAATTTTTTAATGTTAAACCTGGTGGTATGTAAAGTTACCGCTGGGCTTTAAAAGGTTGAGCACTATAGTATATATCTTTAGTTATATATGTTTTGATATATAGCTTGATTTTATAATTTTTAGAGAGCCTGGTAATATATATGTAGATATAAAATTGATTTAACTGCACTGTCACGAGCTCGCAAATCGTAGCACCGAGTGACTGGATGAGATAAATGAATAATGAATTGGAAAGAGTGTTAAAGGACGTGACCGTGGACTGGTTTAAATAATTATCTCGTAAAGTGCCTAAAAGGCTTGAGTAAAACTACGGAAAGCCTTAGGATAATCGATGTCTTGTCAGAGATTGGATACTGTAAGCTCCGCAATATATCCGACGCCTTAGATTCTGCCATGACTTGGTCTATGGAACGTCGGTATATCGCTTTATCTGGACTAGGCAAGCGCTGGAAAAGAAATGGTTGTGGTCAGTTTGAAATATTGGTCCTTCTTGTTTATAATTGTTTTGTTATTTTGGGTGGCCAGGATAGTATACTCGATATAGCGGCTGTGCTGCGGGTTGGATGTTGCAGGGTTTGAATCCCTGTGGGGTAAGAGATTTTCTCTTCTACCTACCCCTCTAGACCGGCCCGGAGGCCCATCCTAATCTTCCTCTACAGTGGGTAACGTGGATCTTTCGCAGGGGTAAAGCGGCCGGGGCGTGACGTTGAACATCCATCCTCATATAGCGCCCTGGTTAAGAATGAGTAGAGCTGTACCTCTACTCCCCCACTGTGATTTCAGTGGCTTGCTAAGTAGTGATCTTTACCTTTATTATTTTTAAAAGTTGTGTCACTGGATTTCTTTCTGAATTGATAGGTCTGCTGTTTGAAGAGTAGGTTTGGAAATTGTTGGGTAGTTCCAACAGTGGCGAATACTGATTCAGAGTTCAGGTCTAGCGGAAGGCTACAATGCTGCATTGTGCACCCTTCAGCTAGACCTTACCCCCAGAATAGGATTTACCACGGCTTTCCAAGAAAGAAGTAAATGTACAAGAGCAGTTTATATGAACACAACTAAATGTTCCACTGTGGCCACTTTATATTGTGTCGTGGGTGTGCCAGTAGTGAGCAGGACTGGGCTAATTCAGCGCTTACGCCGGGCTTATGCAACTTCACATAATGATTATCCTGTATAATATCGAAACACACATTTCGAAAATTCGTGTTGCTACGCAGCGGCATGGCAACGGTGTCAGACTTCTAGTTTATATTTGTCAGCTTCATGTTTCGGAAGTTTAAAGAAAAATTTCGCGTAGAATGAGTAACTCAGTTATATAATTCTCAGTTCGTGAGCTTGGCTGTCCTGTTCGTATTACGAATGGCGGAACATTTCAAGAGGGTTTTCTTACTAACTTCTTCGTAGAAAGTCTTGTATTTCTTAGTTTACTCCGGGGATATTCTTGAATAGTTCCTAAAGCAGGTCGCGAACAAATTACCGTATAGGATGAAGACGCTGAAGAGAGGCTGCTGCAAACTTTGCTGCTAGAACGCCAGATTAAATTAAGCTGGAAACTGATGCCCTCGTATTAAGGACATATTCGCTTAGACCTGCGTGTCCCACCCTCTTTTCCATGGAGGAACCTCTAAAGTAATTTTGTATCCCAAGGCACCCCTACCTATGAAAATCTTTACAGGCCGGAAAAGGTTGATTGGGGGATGGGGGGGGGGGGTGAAGGGCGCAATTCAATTACTAATAAGTTATTGTCACAAAAATGTGTATATATATATATATATAAGTGCACTTACGTTTTAGAAGAAAAAGAAAACCTTCATATTTTCATATTTTTGTGATATTTCTAAGGATGCTTGGATTGTTTCGCAGTATTTTAAAATTAAGACCAGAAGTCAACTGACACCTTCTTTTCTGTCTGTGTTGGGTCTGAGTTCGTAGTAGAATTAGCAGAATTGGTAGTATTTACGAACGTGGAAAGAAGATAGCAGCAATAGCCTGCATCGGACATTACGTTTGAATCGTCGATATTCTAGTAAGTTTAGTGTTGTAGTGTACAGCGTAGCTCACAAAATGTGTATAATGTATTTGTTACAAAGTAGATTGCGTACTTTTTTTTTTTTGTGGTGAAGGGCCCCGCAGCAGACGCTACGGAAGCACCGCAGCCTTTAGGCTTACTGTGCAACCCTATGATGAAGATGATTTTTTTTTTCGTTTTTCCGTGTAATGGAGCACAGATGGAATTAAATGGACAGAGGAAAACGGAAGTACTTGGGGGAAAAACCTGTCCCAGTGCCACTTTGGTCACCTCAAATCTCACATGGACTGCCCCGGGATCGAAAATTTATTACTTTAGTGTACAGTATAGCTCACAAAAGTGTATAATATATTTGATACTAAAGGGGATTGCGAATTGCTGCACTGAGTTTCATATTATTGGCAAAGTTGATTTCTATATGTAAATACTGTAGTGCGGCTATTTATTTATTCATTTATTTATTTGTATTTTATTCAACCACACTGTCAGCGTCTCAGAATATACATCATCCAGTAATTGGATGAGAGTGACTAATGACTTGGAATGGATGTAGAAGGAAGGGGCTGTGTTCACTGCCTTAGTACTCATTCTGTCACATCATTTAACACTTCGTTTCTTTTCGTAGTCCTTACCTCTTCTACCTACTCACAGTAGGCGTCGAGGTCGTTTGTTTTCACTTGATCACACTCAGACACACACCACAGTCGGTAGGACTCCTCTAGACAGGGGATCGGCCCGTCGCAGAGACATCTACCTGACAACACAAACACTCACAAGGGACAAACATCCATGGCCCCGTCGGATTCGAACCCACGATCCCAGCAAGCGCTCGGCCGCGGACCTAGGCCTTAGACCGCACGGCCACTGGGATCGGCATCATTAAACACTTCCAGAGGTAAAAAGGAAGTGAAATATAGGTGAAATTTGAGGTTATCACGGTGGTAAATATTAATATTACGAATTTCGGGATGTGACGCCGTGTAGTTTGTAGGGTGGTACTAAGGGTTTCGGAAGAAATTGCTGCCTCCGTCTTGAGGGTAAAAGCCTGAATATTGTGGCAGAACTTCCCTCACAAATTTTTGTACAGGTTTACGAAATTACACGGCGTCACACGGTGATGTAGATAGAATTTCTGTGCCCCTATGCAAAGCTTACGAACGGCTTACGAATCACCCTATAATTTGTTAAATACTGCCGCGTGAGATATGTCTTTATCAGGCAGACAACTTCGCGAACACCCTATACAGAGGAAAATAAGCCATTGGCGTGAGCGTAGGAGACGTTTCCGGTGTTCAGGCAACGACAGAACTGCTCCAGAAGACCGTCTTACATCTCCTTCCCCCCTCCTTTCCAATACCTGGTCTACCTTGACAAATTGCGAAATCGGATGTGCGACTTAAGATTTTCGAAGCAAAATCTTCATGGAGAGAACGGAACACTTTTGAGTGCAATAGTGATCTATGTGACATTTCACTAACTTGGCACAAATTAACTCTGATGTAGGTGAACGGGGTTTGGACGCATCTTATACCCTTTTTCGTCGCAAGAATTTTCTTTCGTGGGTAGCGTCACGTCATATGCATATTCATGGACTAACACTGGGTGCTATTTATATAACGACCAGCCTCGTCTTCTGCGACGTTCGTGCTATGGGATATATATATGCGTACGTTCATACATACATACCTACCCTGTCTGTCTTACTTCTTTACTAGTGCAATGCCCGTTGAAGTTTTAACGGGGAAATCTGACTTCTCCCCTCCGTAGCTGTGTCCTTAGATAACCCTTCCACTGGTCTTTTTTTTACGTTATGGTCCTTGTTTAATAGTATGAAATCACAGTCTGACTATCCACGCCATAGTGTTGAAAAATCTACTGAGTAAGAAGGAATAGAAACAAATTTTTATCGCCCAGAATCGAGGTTGTAATACCGACCGCCGCATAGGTACCACTCGACTGCTTCATAAAGTCGACAATCGCTGCTATCTGGCGTACGTCATTTAAAGTTTCGTGATTTGGTGCTTGATTACGAGTTGCAGGGGCAACTTTTCATTATGTGTGTTGTGATCACAGGTCTGCTGGTACGCATCGTATTATATTTCAGCCTTTTGACTTCTGTAATATATCATCCTTCTTTTTCTGGTTCATTTGACGTATACTTTCCTCTCTTCCGCTTGAAGGCAACGCGCTTGCTAATAGTGAATCAGACCATTTGGTTGTCCATATCGCAGGACCCATGGAGGCGTCTCGTCTGTTCTTTTTAAAACTGTTATGTATATCACAGTCATGTACGAACATGAACGAATGTGTCCGAAAATAGACGATAGCTACTGTGCGTCACTGCGCAAGTGCAGTGAGAGAGAAGGATGAAAAGAGAGAGAGAGAAATCCACGCATCAATGAGAGGAAGAGTAATAGAGTAAAAAGGTTGCTTCCCCTGTGCTACGCTTGTCCTTTGGCTATGAGAGAATGAGAGAGAATGCTGGTATTTGTGAAGTGTGAAGGGGATAGAAAATATATTTTCGTCGGGTAAGAACCAAATCAACCTCTTTGTCTCTCTCATTCGCGAAAGATCCCGAAATGGTAGATCACCAAACAGTGGAATGAGAGAGATGGTGACGATCTTCTATCTTTGTCTGTAATACAGAAACTCGCCTGTAGCAGACCAGAGAGTGTAGTCTGCCACCGAGCAAGGAAGCAGAAAGGCTTGTAGTGTGTTTCTAACCGCTGACAAGGCAGTTTCAGGCCAGCTGTTATTTTGTGGAGCAGTATCGGACAACGATCTTTGTCTCCAGCGTAAACGCATAGTGCGTGTTTGTTTTGTTGAGAGACGAAAACACACTTGTGGTTCAGAAGCTGTGCTCTGCGCCTCTCGATACGAGTTCCTGTTGTTACTTATGCTTCAAGTAATTACTGTGCTGTGTATCGGTAACGTACTTGGACGTGTCTGAGAAAGTTTTGGTGTCTTTGGTAACCTCGATGTGTAATTGGTAGCGTATGTGTATAAAAAGGGAAACGAAAAGTTGCAAGGATTATATTATTTCGAAACTAAAACGCGTTTGTTGTTGTACAAACACAGTTATATAAGTGTCAAATGGATGTCACTAGTTAAAAGTAAGTAACTTTTCTCTTGTATTCTCATAGCTGTGTATGTAGTTTACAGTAGCAAACTTGCAGTTCTGCTCTCGAAGCCTGTCCAAAATAACATGTTCTTTGTCTGAAGAGAAAAGCCAATAACTACATTGCATAAAGTTTTGGGGAAAACGAATTTTATCACTTCTGGAAAATTATATGTTTTTATACTGCAATGAATACAGAAGCCCAAACGTTGTTTTCTGGTGTAGAAACTTATGTTACACATTTTTAGCAGTTAAATTAATCTTTATGTTTTAAAAATAAAGTTCGATTGGGCACAAAACACGATTTTGTGAAAATATCAGTTAATGACCCCCAGCGTTATACAAATCCAGTTTATAGCTCACAATAAAAAAAATTGTGACTCCATTAGAAAGACCAGCCGGTTAGTGTTGGTTAGAGGAATAGTCGTTATTTTATGTAAGAATCGTACAGAACGCATAAGTACGTCATATGGGCAAAGTGTACACTGTTGGGGTGTGAAGGCATTTGGCAGCCCACCTTGTTTACAGCCAGCGGTTTTCTTGTTCTGTGTTTGACGGCACTCTAATGAATTAAATGGGGCAAAAAAAAAAAAAAAAAAAGGAACAACAGAAGTTCTAGATTTGACAAGTTCGCCGGTATTCATACCGGCTGTACAAACCATGAATTATCACCATGCCTTAAAGAGAGAGTGTGTATTGGTTAAAGCCTTCCGTAGTGCAACTGCTAACGTTGCGTAATTTCAGGCTTCTGCCGCGGTGTAGGTATAAATAAGGTCTTCGCTGTTCTGGGATTTTACACAAAGTTGATTGGTAGTTTGTTGCCGAGGTTTGGGGGCAGTCTATCCGTCCCATCTTCAAGGTTCAAGCAGCCGGAGACGGTTGAAGATGGGGCAGATAGGCTCTCCTGAAACGACGGTAACTACCAGTCAACGCTACGTAACATACCAGAAGAGCGAAGACCTCATTGATACTCGTATGTGCATATAGTGCGCTTCGAGGAAGACCCTGGAGTTTTGAGTTGTGCAGTGAGTAGGAAATTATATGTGACGTAATGAGGTGGTTCTTGTCTTATGGTGTGTCGTTGGGTAAATAATGCCAGACGTTTCGGTGGACCTAGTGCCTGCACTTTCAAGGGTCAAACTATCGAAAGGGGTGGTCTGCTTTTACCTGAAGACGAAACCATTAAGATCACTCGAAACGTCCGTAACTATTTACCCATCAGCACAGCGTTAATATTCGAGAAGACTTGAAATTCAAGCAGCACCACTGTGATAACCTCAGATATAGTAGCGTAACTTCTGTTAGCAATTTTATGTGATCACGGTACCAGAGGGCTTGTTAATTGACTGCAAAAACACTCCCCAGGAGAAAGTCGAAGTTAGGCCTTTGCTTCTGTGCTCGCTGCACCAAAATATGTTACTCCAAAACTTGATCTTATAGAATTAAATGTAAGTCAGCGTGGACTTAATTGTTTAGCTAACTTTGTTTAAAGACGCTTTCTTAACCTTTTAAAGCCTAGCGGTAACTTTACATACCACCAGGTTTAACATTAAAAAATTCTACGTGGTGCCCACTTTACGTTTATGTGTTTTGTACGGATCTCAGAACAAACAGCAACTTTTGCCTTATAAAACATTAAGAGACTGGTTTTTATAACCGAAGTGGAGAGTGTTTACAGCGCGGTACGCACTGAGTTCTTATATAAAACAGATACGCTTCGTCTTTAAAGGGTTAAACGAGAGGTTTATGTGTGACTTCGAATGGGAAGATAATGAGCATGATAAGAGGCAAAGCATGTATAAGGCTGTTGTCGTGGCCTGTTTCAAGGTATTATGCAAGTATGCAGCTGGATGTACTGGGGAAGATCACGAAGAACCTTGGCCAGGGTTCTCAGTATCCTGGTCAAAAATCACAACTCGGTGCCTCCCATCATGAAGCAGATGTATTGACAGTTGAAATTCCGTGCTTTGTTATTTGGAACCCAGGAACGTGTTAGAACATATAAGCTTACAAATTTATGTGCAAAGTACAAATGGATTAATAGAATTTAACTCTTTTAAGACAAAAATATGAAAGTACATTTTCAGAAATGAAAACCAGTTAATGCACAATTTTTGTATTACTTTGTTATGTTTTATTCACTATTTTTCTCCAACATGTTTCGGCAAGCTGCTATCTTCAGGGAGGATACATCACTTCATTAATATAAAACGCTTAAGACGTTATTGAAATGTTCTTAAAATGTTAACATCCTCTAAAATTTGTAGCGTATTTCTCTATTCTGCATGATTTGTTGGTGTTCTGTCCTGGCTTTTGAATTATGTGGCTTTTTGAGTCTATTATGAACGAAAAACATCACACACGTGAAATAGATTTCCTTCGGATCAACGTAGACGATAGTTGTATTTACGGAACTAGCTGTGCTTGGCGTGTGTATGTCTCGGTGTTAGGTAGTAGACTGACTGGGGTCGAGGATTTTAACATTTTAAGATGTTAATAATGGCACGAACAGCATATTTTAACGTCTTAGTGTTTTATGTAATAAAGTGATGTATCCTTCCTGAAGGTAGCAGCTCGCCGAAACGTCTTGGAGGAAAAATAGTGACTAAAACATAACAAAGTAATACAAAAATTGTGCATTTAGTTGGTTTTCATTCTGAGATTGATTTTAATGCACGGAAATGGGCAGCATAAAGACGAAAGTACGTCTTTGTCAAATGCTCGTCGCCCGTTTGTCCTTCTGGTAAGAGCAACATATAGAGGAAGATAAATATGGAGCGCTGGTGGAATGATACTGACAGGGGGAAGACCGAAGTGGTGGGAGAGAAACCTCTTCCAGTGCCATTTTTCCCACTACAGATATCAAATGTACTGGCCCGGAAATCGAACCCGGGCCTCAGCTATGAGGCCGGCAACTGACCGCCACAGACATGGCTATCTCAGTTTCATTGTGATGTTTTATAGTTTTAAATAGTTTTTTCAGTAATAAATATTTTAAGCGTTTTTCACCGTTATTGTAAAAGTGTCCCGTTTTTTATGTATTCCAGTTCTGTTTATCCTAAGTGGAAGAACAGCCTTATGATGAAATCAATGCTATCTTCTCGGCCCCCAATCTGTAAACGACACGTTTTTTCTGTGCTCGCATGTGTGCGTGTGCATGCGTGTGTGTGCGCGCGTGTGTGCGTGTGTGTGCGCGCGCGCGCGCGCGCGTGTGTGTGCTGCAGTTATTTTAAGACGCCAGATTAATACGGAGGATACTTGCCACATGGACAGTAACCACTGAAACAGATTTGTCTGCAGCTAAAGACTAGGCTGACAGCGTTGCTGGACTTTAATTAAAATACACATATAGTGGAGGGCAAGAACAAATTCAGCTCTGGAGAGATTAAAATCGACCATTAGCTCCTACCACTCGTCAAGATTTATTTACATTAAAAAAAACGTGTTTGTAGGAAAAGAAACAAATTGGTGCCCAGCATGAAACATGTCTCGTAATTAAATTTCGCAGAACTTTTTAAATCTTGTTGTTGTTGTTTGTCTCAAAATAAAGTGGCGACTGGCTTTATTTGAGATCTTTTTGATAATGGCTTTGCGACTAAAATAACTATTGGTTATTATTTACTTACACGGTTCTTTTGTTTGTTGTTTTTTCAAACAATGTTGTTGTGGCGTATATATCGATGTTGCTGAAAATTCAGTTGAGAATTTAGAGACGAACATCTGACTCTGTCCACACTGCATTGAATTCATACGAACACATAAAGTAACTTAATCGTTTGCTCGCAACGTTATTATTATTATTATTATTAATAATAATAATAATAAGGAGTATAAAACGTGTCTGTTTGTGACTTCGTGAAGCAGAGTAAGTCCTGAGATGCTGATAGTGGCTCAGCTAGTCAAGAGTTTCCTTATCTTGTACGGGAGCTGAAAGTTCGTTACCGTATTCCCAAGAATCCATCACAGGGTTTTATCCTGAGCCATCTGAATCCATTCCACGCTTTGATATCCTATTTCTTTAAGATCCTTTTTTTAAGATTATGCTTCCATGTAGACATAGGTCTCCTAGGTGGTGTCTAATCATGAAGGTTTCCGAAGAGAATTTTGATGACTAATATAAATTATTGGTTCCACGTTAATGTATTCTGGCTTGTGACGCCGTGTAGTTTGATGGATGTCTGCAAATGTTTAAGAGGAACGTGCTACCTGTGTCTTATGGGTATGTTTAGTCTCCTGTTATGAAGATGGAGGCAGCAGGTTTCTTCAAAATAATTACCGCCCTACTTGGCCAATGGAAAGCAAATACTACAATCATTTGTGTATGCTCGGTCTGTTTTACTCAGGATCTGTTATAACCCGAACACAAGTAAGGACTTATTACGTCAGCTTAGGTTCACGTTTTGTACGATTAATAAAACTATAAGATTAATTTCAGATTAATTTTACTGCCTCAGCATTGGCACGACTGAAGGCAGGGCATTATAGTTAATGATGAATGAGTAAGAAATACAGGTATTATTTATAATGTGCTGATCCAGTGGCCGCGCAGTATAAGACGTGGGTCTGCGGCCGTTCGCTTGCTGGGGTTGCGGGTTCGAATCCTGCCGGGAGCATAGATGTCTGATTCCTGTGAATGTTGTGTGTTGTCAGGTAGAGGTGCCTGCGACGGGCCGATCCTTCTTCTAGAGGAGTCCTACCGGGCATGGTGTGCCTGAGTGTGATCGCGAAACTTCAACATTGAGGCAGCCTAGGCCCACTAGGGGCTGTTGAACCATGAGACAAAATGTATTTACAGCGTGGCTCGCAAATATCTTTTTCTCTTGATATGGCCCTTGTGCCCAAAAGGTTTCCCCTTACTAGTGTAAATGGTCTTTTACAGACTGGTTTTTCGTAGGTAGTGGAATAAGACAGCAATTAGAACAGTACAGTCTGTTGTTCACATGACGTCGTCATATCTTTTCTGTTTAGCATACGCAGACTGGGCCAGTTACAGTTTTTGCCCGCACTGTCTTTTGTTAAGGCCTGATGTTGACACATCGCAATTACAATAGCCCCTTAATCATCCGGACTATGTAGGGAGATTTGGGGGGGGGGGGTCCGGTTTGCCCGCGAGTCCGGACCACAGAGGGGAAACTCCGTGGTATACCTTTCGTTTCGTATTCCTTACCTCTTGCACCTACTCACAGTAGGTGTCGAGGTTGTTTATTTGCACTTGATCACACTCACACCACAGTCGGTAGGACTCCTCTGGACGAGGGATCGGCCCGTCGCAGAGGTCTCTACCTGACAACACAAACACTGTACAAGAGACAAACGTCCATGCCGCGGGTGGGATTCGAACCCACGATCCCAGCAAGCGCTCGGCCGCAGACCTACGCCTTAGACCGCGCGGCCACTGGGCTCGTCTGTGGTATACGTAACGTATAAAAACCATCATTCGGTGCTATAGTAAAACTCCTTAACCCTTTAAAGACGAAGCGTATCTGTTTTATATAAGGACTCAGTTCGTACCGCGCTGTAAACACTCTCCACTTCGGTTATAAAAACCAATCTCTTAATGTTTTATAAGGCAAAAGTTGCTGTTTGTTCTGAGATCCGTACAGAACACATAAACGCAATGTGGGCACCACGTAGAATTTTTTAATGTTAAACCTGGTGGTATGTAAAGTTACCGCTAGGCTTTAAAAGGTTAAACTTCAGTGGGAAATATTGGGCTATAATTGGCGCAACGTTATTCGGGCCACCCGCTGGTCGGTATTACGGGGGTCGGATTATCAACAGACCACTGTACGGCAAGTGAGTTCTATAAGTTAAATTTGGTGCTCTGTATGGAACACATTATGTGACATTAACACAGTTTTTTTTTCTTTTCAGATAAAAGTTCCTTTTGCTCCATAGCGTGATGTCGGACGGATCAGTTTAACTCCCACGGTTTTCCGTGACTGCAATTTGAAACCGTCTAAAACACGCACAAATTACAGTATAAGACCGCAGTAAGTCACAATTATCCAATAACGGCCATAATTGACAAAGAGAAATTGAAAAGCATATGTTGGACTATGTCATGTAAGTGTCTCGAAGTGAGTTTAGTTAGATTAGTGAAGTGAATGTGCGCGTGGGAAAGTTTGAGGTTGAAGATGACGGCAAGTATCGCGTGGGACAAGGGCGGATCTGTCTCCAGACAGCGGCGTGTAGGAACATCTTGAGCGCGTGAGGTAGGTACGGAGGCTTCGTGTCCATATTCAACACTTTAACCTTTTAAGGACGAAACGTGATCTGGTTTTTAATGAACTTCATCCCGTTGTGTTTTATTTTTTTATTATTTATTTTGACTGCAAATGTGTTTGTACCCTGTGGCAGTGGTACTACAATAAGACTGAACACACAAAATAACACACATCACACAAAATAACACACCACACTCAAACAAAAGACAGCACACAAAATTACAAAAACAATAAATGACGCCTACTACACACAATAGATAAGATTACAAAACAAATACAATTACAATTACAATACAAATACAATACATATACAAAACAAATAAAATTGCAATACAATTACAATACAATACATATACAATACAAATACAATTACAGTAGAAATACAATACGCATACAATACAAATAGAATTACAATAAAAATACAAATAAATACATATACAAATACAATTACGATTGTTAATAATACAAGTTAAATCAATATCTGCCCAAACAACTAAATTCTATTTATTATATAGAACTATATATTTCGACTTATTTCAAGTCATCCAAAGTTTCACAGTTGATCTTTAAAACATATTGAGGAAGAAATATACATTACACATAATGTATATTTCTTCCCCAGTTTGTTCTAAAGACAAATTTTGAACCTGAGGATAACCTAAAAGGTCGAAACATGTAGTTCTATATAATAAATAGAATTTAGTTGTGTTTGGACAGATACTGATCTAATTTTCATGAAAGACCCAGTCCGTACCGCGCAGTAAACACTCTCCATCTCGGTTATAAAAATCAGTCATTTATGGTTGTATAAACCAGAAGTCGCTGTTTGTTCTGAGATCCGTACAAAACACAAATACACTGTGTGAGCAGAACGTAGAATTGTTTAATGTTAAACCTGGTGGTAAATATAGCAGTCTCTGGCTTTAAAGAAGTGAAGGTGCCGTCGATATTAACATTTTAAAAGTGCTGGCCGCAGAGCATGTTTACGTGTTTCGCGTGATTTTCAGCCAGTGGTGGGTATTTCCATAAACAACATTAACTGATTCGTCTTTGTAACGGAGAAGCCACGTGTTTACTGTGAGGTGGGAATTGCATCTTCAAATATAAGTAATATAAATCTCGTGCTTTGAAGCTACGGCATCTTTATTTCCTGTGGTTTGTTTATCGTCGCTGTCTGTGGCTGATTTCATATGGCGTCGCATTTTAGGATGATTGGTGAGTTTTGAAAGGATGAAGAAGGAAATGGTCGTGACCTAATTTCAGGTAGTACCTCACCATTTGCTTGGCGTAACTGAGGAATCCCGCGAGAAACCTATGGATAATCGGTATATCAAATAAGATTCGAACAGGGAAACTGCTAGATACAATTCAGAACATGGCCTTGTTAGCTGCTGTATTTTGAGAACGTGATAACCAGAAATTCTTTTCAAACTGGTGCCCAAATTTTAAGTTGCTCCGCCTGCTTATCTTGCTGTACCCCAATACTGTCTTCAAAGTTCCCGTCCAAATGCATCTCTCTATACAGTATCAAAATTTCTTCATAATGCAGCCCTCCAATTATAGAATCCAAAATACTTGGATTCAAAATTTAGCGGAAATGCTCACCCTTCTCCTGCTGCGTACTCAAACAACCTACCTTCACAAGAAGGAAGAGTGGGCACTGCCGAGGAACCTGCAGAGTCGTGTATTGTCTGTTCCCTTGTAATGTCTCCCACTACAGCCCTCAATGCTTCTTTCTTCTGCTTTTCTTCTCCTTCGTGCCTTACAGAGTTGATAATGTAGGAAAGTCGAACGTCTGGAGACCCTTACTGTCTGTGTGGTCGTAAAATGTTGGCAGTATATATTATTCCTTTCTCCCTCTTTTCAATTATTTCTGTCGAACGTTTCGTCCAGACCATAAAATAGACGGCGAGTGACTTCAGTCCAATACGTTCGAACCCATAATTCGCCAATTTCATTACGTAACCCCTTTAATATTTGAGCAACGCGCATTTCAGTGCCGGTTAAGTATTGTTTAGATTGCATTGTTAAATAGCACTTTATTGGGCACACTTTCTTGTAATATGTCTCACGGCGTGGCTGATTCTTTTGTTGTCTCCATTATTTTTAACTCTCTTTCATGTGTTCTTATTTACGTTTTCCCGTCGGTGACTTGTTTCAATACCTCTGTTTCCAGTCTCATATTTTCTCAGCTGCGACTTCTTATTCATCTTTTCTCTATACTCTTTTTCCCTCTCAGAAGATGTTTCTGACATTATGCCAGTTTTTACCCGTTTATTCCATTTTGTTTTCTTGCCTTAACATGACACTCAGATGAGTCACCGTGGCGCAGTCATTGTGGTAACTGTAGTAAAGGTAAAAAAGCAGTCCCATTACAGGCCTGGACAGGCCCAGAGGGTTCCAGGAGGTCGAGGCTCCCAGATTTCTAGACAGTCGGCCCATGAAGGTGGTAAGGTTGTCAGCCCTACGCACCGGCCGCGTTTACCCCCCAGGAAATATTCCTGGTACTCATTTCCGTTAGAGGCTGAGTCGACCCCAGGGCCATAGTGCGACCGACAGGATTATGCCAATGAAAAATTCCACTGACACCATCGGGAATCGAACCCGCGACCTGCCGGTTTGTAGCACAGTGCCTCAACCAACTGCGCCACCGTAGTGCGGAGTAGATTACTGCAGAATTTGGTTTTATTTCCCAGTGGGGTAGGACTGTTCTCTGTAACACCGCCCCTGGACTCACCCAGCCTCGTGTCCGGTGGGTACGTTTCTGTTTCACGGTATGACGGGGTGTATGAGGTCGGGCGTTGTCATGCTGCAGACACACGCCAGAAGACAACAAACCGCGGCGTTTTGTCGAATTGCTGCCTTAAGCTGAATCCGAAGCATATCACTGTACCTTCGACTGTTAATTGTTTGTCTTTGCTGCAGGTAATGTTCAAGAATCACTCCTTCATGATTTTGGGTTTCCGGTTTTCATTTGAATGACCTTTGTACTTTTTTTTATCTCTTTCCTTTTTGCTTTAATTAGCTCGTTTTCACGTTCCTTCTCGTAGTCCTTCCCCGTTTCATCCTCGTCTGTCTTAAACTCTTTTGTTTTCTGATTTTTGCTTCACTGGGGATTCCTTGCTTCTAATATGTCAGGCTGTCTTTGGGTGCGTGGTTTCAGACATCTCGAAGGATTGTTGTGCATTCGAAACGTCTGGAACCACTTGTCAAACGATCCAGTCTCACATCCCAGAAGACTTGAATCCCTCACCAACAGAGCCTAAAATCTCGCATTTTTTGTGCTCTTTGCCAGTTTTATTTTTTTGCCTCCCTGTGCGGATATTTCTCTCTATCTGTGTCCTGCTTTTCACTTGCACTTCTTCCGCGTTTCTCATTCCTTTCTTCCTCTTCTTGTAGCAGTAGAAATGCTTTTTGAACCTTCAGAATCGTATCTTCTCTCCGTTTCTTGCTTATTGTTCCCGATCTTTGGGGTTGTTAAAGACACAAGCAAGGGGTGGGTGTCAGAGCGTGTCCTGACTCCAGTAAGAGGTTTGTCCCTTGAGGACTGAATCCAGTTGTTTCCACTTGTGCGTTTTATAGCTGACTATGGTGACATGCCAAGTTAGTTGTCCGTTTCTCTTGTGTAGGGTCAAGGCGGTATGTATCGGGGTTTCACTATTGGAACAGGTTGTTACATAAAACATTGTTGTGCCCCATTCTGCTGGCAATATAGAATTGTAACAAGTGCATTGGAGATTCTGCATTAAATGGATTTTCGTTTATGAGAATTTCGTGACTTACAAATCGAAAAATAGTTTATGTTCCGAGTGCTGTGACGCTTTATCTGCGTTTTGTGTGCTGATAACTGCATTCTGCTTTCAGTTCGTTTGTATTCAAACTGCAATTTAACGAGTGCATGGCAGTACACGGAGTTCCCCGCTTCCCCATTCTCTTCCTCCTTTCTTCCGGTCTTCTTCTTTTTTCTCTTCTTTCAATGAAAGGATTGGAAGCTTCAAGCAAGTTGCAACGTTCCCTTGTTAACAAGGTAGAAAATGTAGGTATAATGTAACTCTGAGGGGCGTTCGGATCTCTACAGTCTTGTTTCTCAACTTTTTATTGCCCGTATTCTGATACAGTAATTTTATGTAACTGGTTTCAAAAGAAATGATGTTCGACCTAATTCACACTCTCTATACCCATTTACTTCTACGTATATATGCATATTTTACCAACATTTAAATAATGGAAACGGCTTAAACAGATCACAGCCACAGTTAATTCGCCGCTCAGTTTCTCCATTTTCATACCTCTGACCGTAGATCAAACTGTATGTATCTGTTCTTGCCTTAATTTATTCTGCACGCAAAACGCATATATGTGACGCCATATTATCTTTAGGTCGTCAACTCTTTCTTTGGCCTCTCTGACTGTGCCGAATTCCGTGTAATTATTTCGTAAACGGCACAAGTCTCGGCAAATGTATTCATACTTCTGACCGTAGATCAAACTGTATGTATCTGTTCTTGCCTTAATTTATCCTACACGCAAAACGCATATATGTGACGCCATATTGTCTTTATGTCGTCAACTCTTTCTTTGGCCTCTCTGACTGTGCTGTATTCCGTGTAATTATCTCGTAAACGGCACAAGTCTCGGAAAATGTATTTGATGTAAAATATGTTTTGTTTTTCTGTAAATCTTTTCTCTTTTCAGAGAACTCATAAATTTACATAGGTCTTTATTCGTGTAAGGTGTCTGTTATTTTTGTCAGATTTTTACGAAAATTCAGTTTGGTAGAGATTTCAGTAAATATCCCCGATATAAATCCCACAAAAATCCATCAGTTGGGAGCGGAGTTGTCTCATGTGGAGAGGCAGACATGACGAAACTTACAGGCGCTTCTCTGTTTTGAACACACCTAGAAGCGGTTATTTCCGTCTACTTCTGGATCTTCCCATGTCTCTGTGTCCTTTGTGATTACATAGTAATTTTGGTTTTGGTAACCCGCTATCTTGCATCCTGTTACGACATTACGTATTGGGTAGGCAGACACCGCTTTTTCGGAGCAACCTATTGCCTGTATATTCTGTTAGTTAATTCCTGAAGGTGGAAGCTGTGTCTTTTCCCGAAACACTGGTTCCCACCTATCAGATCAAGAAACTTATCACCCAGAAGACCAGAAATGAAACTAACGGAATAGGCATACTGCCATGTGAGCCTATGACGCTGAACGCTTATGTGCTGGTAGATGTTCAAGAACATTAAAAGTTGACTATGGCATTTTCTTTTTGGGCGCCTTCCCGTAGTCGTGAAATACGCCTATTAGCTTCGTCATGTTTGTCCGTCCGTCCGCATGTATCAGCGCGTCTCCCACTGGACGTATGTCCGTGAAATATGATATTGGCGACTTTACGAAAATCTGTCTAGAAAATTCAAATTTTGTTAAAATCGGGGAAAAAATATTGTACAGTTTACGTGAAGAGCTAAGTACGTGTTATTGTTGCCAGTGACATTCCATCGCCATAAAAGCCCTCTCTCTGAGTGAAGTGCTATCAGGCTGCTAGGATAGCCGAGGAGATAGCCTGTAAGCATTACGCCAAGGCGCCGCAGTGTAGCGTTACGCGTACATTGCCAAGCTTGCTGTAAAACGCAAAAGGATAACATGGCGATTATCTGTATCCAGATTTAACTTTGGGTTTCATGTGGATCAGTGATGGACTATTGGAGGTAGGCATGTGATATGTTGTAGGCAGATTATTTGCATGCGTGTAACAACAGATTTTATGCGAAGGATTTTTATAATTTCATCTATTTATAAATACCGATACTGCACCAGTTACGTGATCGGTGTTACTGACGTCACAGTGTGGAATGCAATATGAATGCACGTGGTAATTTTATGTACTTATCAGAACTTGTAGTTTCATTTTAATTTCCTTCCATTTTCCGGGAGTTTCTCTCGGCTGTTTCGAAATTGCATGTTTTTGTTAACTGTTCCGCCAACATTTATCCGTATTTAAAACGTCTCTTTACTCAAGTCGCGAATTAGCGCTCAGCAAATAAAGAGACCTGCCTAGGCACTAATAAATCGGAGATGAGGCAAATTTATTTCTCTTGATAACTGAAACGTTAAAAGGCGAACTTTGTCTCGAGTTATTCTACCCCGTTTCCAAGAAAAGCTGGATTTTGAGATCTGAAAGTATAATTTTGTAATACTTTTTATAGCTCGGAAGCTGCTGTTTAAAATATATGAGCACTTTAGCCCAGTTTTTAATCGCATATGAAAGAATTGGCCCCATATAACCATGCCCATATGTGTTGCTGTTCTCTTAAAAACTTTTGAACGGGCTCGAGGATTAAATGTGCGCGAACACCATGCCAATTGGTCATCGCAGTTTCTAATGCCCTGTTGTCCATGATATCATTATGGCGTTTGTGAGAACTTCTGAAGTGTTACTGAACTAGGGCTGATTCCCAGAATTTCGTTCCGGTGACTGCTGAAGTGGTACATAACTAGGGTTAGTTCAAGGACTTTCATTTGGCCAAGTTACGAAGTGGTAGCAAAGTAGGGCTAGTTCCCAGAATTTATTTTCAGTAAATTCTGAACCGGTAGGTATGTAGGGCTATTTCCCAGAATTTCTTCCGGGTAAGGCCTGGAGTGGTAGCTAACTAGGGTAGTTCCCAGAATTTATTTTCGTTAATTTCTGAAGTGGTGGATAATTAGGGGCAGTTCCTAGATTTTTCTTTTCGGTAAGTTCTGAAGTGTTTGGTAACTAGGGCTAGTTCACAGAATTTCTTTTCGTTAATTTCTGAAGTGGTGGGTAATTTGGGCTAGTTCCTAGATTTTCTTTTCGGTAAGTTCTGAAGTGTTAGGTAACTAGGGCTAGTTCCCAGAATTTCTTTTCGTTAATTTCTGAAGTTGTGGGTAATTTGGGCTCGTTACTAGATTTCATTTTCGGTAAGTTCTGAAGTGGTAGGTAAGTAGGGCTACTTCCCAGAATTTCTTCCTGGTAACTTGTGAGTGGATAGCAAACTAGGAGTAGTGGTTGTAGCTCCAATAATTCTTTCTTTCGTAATATATTTTCGGAGAACATGCAGTTTGTTGAGGTCGTATAGGTAATTTGTTGACTACGAGAGACAGATGGGACTGTTTCTCGAAATATCTGTGTCAGCATTTTGTATTCTGCAGGTTAAGATCTCCTCTCTCGACTCGCAGACCGGTAATTCTGTCTTGCTTTTGACATGGTTTTCTTGAGTCACCTCAAGAAAATTTCCCGATAGTAAACATAGCTCAATACAAATCCAAAACCGTGTCCTTCTCTGTACCTTCCGATTAATCATACATGATTATTTTCGACGCAGTATCTATTTAGAAAGTGTCCTTAACTAACAGTTGACTTTGTCCACAGGTTGTGGCCGATTGAAAAGGATGTTAGGGGGGTTGAGATACATGTGGATCAGATTTTTTTCTTCCTTTTGTGTCCGTTGGTCAAGGGGAAATGAAATCCAACATGGCGGAAAGAAGAGGATGTTGTAAAAATTGCTTCCATCTTTTATTCATGGCGTGCTATACCAAGGAAGTTTATATTACGGGACAACGAGAAGTAAAGAAGTTCTGAGATTTCCTGCCTTCCTCGCGCGTACTGTCGCTTCTGTCGCCATTTCGTTTCGTCCAGTCTTATGTTCGAAGCAGGGCCTCGGCATAGGTCCGACCGGGTTTGTAAATATCGTATTTTGTGTATGTTTGTGGACGCATGGACCTATGTACATTTATGACGATATCTCGCTGAATTTTTTCTTAGAAAGACAAGTGTTTCTGACAGATGTAGAGAAAATTAAAACACATTTTATGTTCGATAATTTTTTTTTCCGAAAATCGTGTCTGTTGTGATATAACGTGGAAAAATATGGTAGAACCAGGCAGGCAATAGATGGCAAAATAGTATGGCGGATGCGCATTAAATACTGGATAACTATGGCTACAGGCACACACTCAGAATATGTAATACTTATTGCTTTTTCATGGTAACAGTGGTTACGCGAACGCGTCTTAGTGTACGTTTTTACGCACATTGCCTGTCTTGTTAAATATATTTTTGCAAGTTTCTTGCTTTCAGACGTTTGTAATTTGTACTTCTCTGTCAAAGCAAGATATACTTGCTACATGTAAAAACTCAGCTGATATTCAATATTTTGGAAAGCCACGAGTAATATAAACCGTCAGGTAACAAACATCTCCATTAAAAGCATTTGTATGCAAGCAACGAAGAGATTTAGTGATGTAAGAGCTGTCTTGTAAGGTTGGTAGAAATTCATATAGTTCATTAGATTTTTTTGGAACCCGAGGTTTCATTACCGGCCTCACAAAAGCCCACCAGTGGAGCCGGGGTAGCTCAGCCAATATAGTGAATAAGCTGCGAGCTGGAGAGTGGGTTTCGAGTCCGAGCGGGGGCAGGCATTTTTGTCTTCTGCACAGTGACGACGGTGGCTATGAATTCACCCAGTGTGTACTGGAGACTCTCTCTTCCAGAGGGCAAGCGGCCAGGGCGTGAATTCGACCACTCACCTCCACTTAATGCCGAGGTTAAGAATGTGTGGAGCTAACATCCACTCCCTATACGCGTCCATGGCGTGGTGCTTAATTAAGCATAGGGGTAGCTTCATCTTTGCCTGTACTGGCCTCTTTTCTATGCTTGTGCCGTCAAGGTAATTTATTTCCTTGGGGATTTCGACCAGAATTTTTACGTTTGTTGTATTTCCTTTATGCGTATCATGTGGTGCGCACCCTTTTAAAGCCTAGTGGTAACTTTACATACCACCAGGTTTAACATTAAAAAATTCTACGTGGTGCCCACATTGCGTTTATGTGTTTTGTACGGATCTCAGAACAAACAGCAACTTTTGCCTTATAAAACTTAAGAGACTGGTTTTTATAACCGAAGTGGAGAGTGTTTACAGCGCGGTACGCACTGAGTCCTTATATAAAACAGATACGCTTCGTCTTTAAAGGGTTAATCATTTATTTATTTATTTGTCATTAAAACATGAATTGTTTACGAAGCTTTACTGGTACTTATCATTAATCTTATTTCTGTGTTTTTGGAATCTGTTGGGGTTATTATTTTGAGTCAGTGGGTTGGAAGTGCTTCGAATCCCGTGGTCCAGCAGGCAATATCGTTTTCCCTCTCCATCGGACGGTTCATTGGTGTGGTTGGGAACTTGCTGTGCGACTTTGTGTTTGCCTTTTGCCGAGCCTGGAGTTGCAGGGGGGGGGGGGGCGTGGAAATGCCCCCTCGTTAGTAACTTGTACTCCAACCAGCGAGAGGCTTCTACAGAATCCGCCTCAAACTTCACCTGCTTGAAATCATGTACACTCCGTGGTAGAAATTATGCACCTAAATCTCACAAAATTACCCCCTTCCACCGTTTTTGGTATATGCTCTGTTAATAGATTCTTTGATGATTTAATGACTTTTAACTTAACGTTGCTGTAAAATGGCTGGAACTCCTGCTTAGTGTTCGAAGGTCCGGAATTGAAATCTGCTTTCGGAGACAAGAGGTTTTTGCTTGAAGATTTTCGTGATTTTACTACTACATTGTGTAGTTACTCCGTTATTGGCTTCGTTATCAGTTTGTCCAGTCAGAACGTTGAATATGTTACGGTCTGGACAACCGGGGAATCGGAGTTTGATTTTTGGCGTGGGCAGACATTTTCCTCTTTCTTACCGCGTTAAGATCGGCAGTGGAGCTGGCATATCCTGCCGTTTAGTGGACACTGAAGGGTGCCTTTGCTCGAATAAAGCGGTCGGAGCATGATGCTGACCTCTCACCTCCGTATAATGCTGATTTTAAGAACTGCTGAAGCAGCAGTCTGCCCTCACAAGACGTTAAGGGTCATTGTAACAACCTTATCTATATCCTTTATGAGCTTTACTATGTAGATGCGAAGCATTTGAAGGAAAGCATGTGTCATGAGTTTCCCCCCCCCCTCCCAGAAATTTTTTGTTTGTTTTACTGTTGACATCAGTATTATAAAATCGAGGGGAAGTACTGCTGGCTTCATGGAGATTGGTAGAATGAAGGCAGCGTTGGCTGTAACTCTGAGAAGAACAGATCAAAGGAAAGGGATGGGGGAAAAAACTTTCACCACAGACGTGTAACACCCCATCACTGCTGAAAATCTCGTTAAAAGAAAAGAGAGAGAGAGAGTAAGGGAGGAAAAAAAGGAGAGACGTTGAAATTTTTTTCTCTCTATTTCCCCTCCCTTAGCACCGTCTTGCCGAACTCGCCCCTTCAGTTCACTGTCTAGTTTGCGAAGTGTGAACTGTGCCGTCATTGCTCCAAGCCCGTACTACGGTGTGATCACCACCACCACCTCCACCTTCTCAGCCCCTTTCCACCCTTTTCCATCAAGCAGCTCGCTCTGCTGTGACAGAACTCCAACCTCTCGCCTCTTGAACATAAAAAAGAAGGGAAACTTTCTTTTTTATTTTAATGTGGAACGGGAAGTTCCAGATAATCTGGAATTTAACTTGGCTTTGTTATTTTTCTTCGTGTCCGTTTTCCATTGTTTGGGCAGTTTCAAAATAATCCATTCAAATCTGAAGCCACTGTGTGCGAAATTGGCAACCTGATCAATCGCTCCCTTCCGCGGGACTACCGATCACTCCTTGTCGGTTGTCCGTGACGTCTTCTTCAACATACTCGCAGCAGTCCTCCATATCTGGAGTCGGACTCCTCTGTCACCTGAAGATGTGTCTTGCGTTGTGACAGGCTGTTCTAAGACACAGGAATTAGCAGTAAAAAGGAGAAACTGCTAAATAAGGGCCCATAATTGTTAAGCTTTATCATATCACCGGGATGATCACGCTTGAGTCTGCTGGTAAATGCACACAAAGTCTTATCTGGAACGTCAGAAAAGGAAGAAACCAGTTGGAAGACCTAAGAATAGACGGGAGAATAATATTAAAATAGCTGTTAAGCAGATTGCATGTGTGGGTGTGAATTGGATTGATCTGGCTCGGTATACAGTACGTATTGAAACTTCTGGTTCCATGAAATATATATAGTCTTGACTAGCTGAGCGACTGTTAGCTTCTAAAAGGAATGTGGGCCATGGAGTTAGTCCAATGAAGTATCTATATCTGCAGTTTGGAGCGGTAAGTTCTTCCTATAAATGCTTATATTTAAGTAAGAGTTTAAAGGTGCACGAGAAAATCGCTGAACTAACGAACACGTGTTTTAGTGATCAATGACAACATAGCCAAACGAGTATACCCTGCTTTACTAACAAACAAAGCCTTTTACCAATTAACGAACACAGTGCAGTAATGCTAAGGAACAGAGTGTTTTTACCTGCCGAGGAACTGTGTGATTTTCAAACGTTGATTACAGTACCTTTGCGATCGGCGGATGAACTTGATTGACAACGAGCGTTTTTATGAATAAATGAGACGGGTTCAGGGTATAACAAAGGAGGTAATGAAGTAGCTAGCGGCAAGGAACAATTAAATGACAAATAGAAAGTCAGATGCGTAACCAGCCATTGGCCTATTGATTGAACCAAGGACCAAGCAATAAAAAGTAAACAGATACTTGTGAAAGAGGCTCGGTCAGACGAGTGTGCTGCAAGCCCTACACCCACTCGGTCGGAAGCATAATGCAGCCTTTCATGTACGTCCGTGCAACAATGGAATAAGTCTTCGTCAGTTTTTTTTTTTCTGTAGTGCGCTGCTGACTACTTTCCGTATGTAACTGAAAGGTAAAAGGTAAAGTTCAACGTAAAACAGGCCGCGCCCCCCCAGAGGGGGGGGGGGGGAGTAGAGGTATAGCTCTACTCTTTCTTTAACCCTGGCATTAGATAGGTTTAACGGCACGCCCCGGCCGCTTTACCCCAGGGGAAGAGACCCTGTGTCCGTTGTACAGGAGGCTGGGTGGGGTCCCAGGGCCGGTCTGGACAGGTGTGAAAAATTTAGCCCTTCTGGGATTCGATGCACGGATCGTCCAGCCAGTAGCGAGTCGCTGTAGTGACTGAGCTATCCCAGCCCCCGTATGTAGCTGAAACATGTGAACATTCGTAGCTGTGTTTCGTGGTTAGTAGGGGCAGCGTGTGTTCTCAAGCAGTCTGTTCCGGGTATCCAGTTTGTTTAAAGTCTTCAGTCAGACTGTTACATAGACCACGGGGTCATAAAACTTTCAGTTCCGGGAACAGAGTTCCGTTTTCAAAATTACATTAACGAGGGGCATGTGCCTGTACTTCTTATAATGGTGTGGTGCATTGGTTCTTCGTGTGCGTAAATCTTCCCACGGAGGGTGTCGGTGGAATGCATAGCATTCCTGCTTGCTTATTCAGGAGGTCGGGGGTTCACGTCTCGGCCTGAGGACCGACTCTGCTGACTGCAGGATAAAAGCTATCACTGTACAGGTCTGTACAGTCCCTGGAGGTTCCAGGAGGTTGAAGCTCCCAGAATTTCTAGATAATCGGCACATGTAAGTTGTAAGATTGTCAGCCTTGCGCACCGGCCGCCTTTACCTCCGAGGAAATATTCCTGGTACTCATTTCTGTTAGAAACTGAGTCGACCACACGACCGTTTATCGCCCCAGAGGATTATGTCGATGAAAAATTCCAATGACACCATCGGGAATCGAACTCGCGACCTTCCGGATTGTAGCGCAGCCTGACTGCAGGGTAGTATCTCAAATTAGGCTACGACAAATTCCTTCCCCGTCCTTTCGAAGTCATTAATTCACCAACCATCCCAACATGTGACAGTGAGGACTCTTTTTACCCTGAGCTACTGGCAGAGTCTTTTTAAGTCATAAATATGAGATCTGAGTTTTTCGCGGGGTTGAATATTAATATACTTTCTTCTGAGAAGCGATGACGTGTACTTTGGTACACCTACTGCCTCCACTTTCATTGCAGAAGAGAGCACATTATTGTGTCGTCGTGAAAACGGCAGTAAACTCCCATGTCGAAGACGCCGAGTTTGAGACATGCTGTGAGGTTTCTTCTGTGTGTGTCTGTCCGTGTGATTGTGGATTAGAAGCATATCAGTTGTCTGTCGTGTTTCTGATCCCGCTTTGAGCCGTAGGTCCCCTCTGATGACTGTCATCCTCATTATCATCCTGTAAATGGAAGTAAACAGTTCACAGAAGTGGAGGGTCGACGACGTAGAGGCGTTAGCAACACTAGAGCTGGGGAATGTGGAGCTAAACGATGTGGAATTAAAAGGAGTATCAGGTGAAATCTCTGACATGTATGAAGCTTTGAAAAATAGTTTTTTTTAGCGATTGCACAAGGTTATCATGTCGTAACATTAAAGAATTTTTATCATGGACTTATACAGCAATGAAACATGCTGGTAGCGAGGTGAAATTTAATTGAAGCGGTCCCTGTGTGTGCTGTAATAACATGAGAGGTAAGGGATATGTTTTTCTTTGTGCCAAGTTAAGGATCCACGCCATGTAGACTTGGGGTGGGAATGGCGGTGTACTGTAACACATTTTTCATTGGTATTAAATGAAGTTGAGGGAGTCAGTGGTCCGCACCACCCCCCCCCCCCGCCTCCCGTCTGTAGGTGCGCACCTGAGCGGTGGTAATATTTAAATCTGTGTTGTATTCTTATTACTTTTATTCTTTCTGTGCTTCCCCGGATTGAGGGGCTTTTCGATTGACCGCCCTATCACTCTGTGCTGTTTACGCCGGTTAAGTGGGCGTCTACTTTGTATGTAGTTTATATATTCTGAACTGACACGAGTAAAATTAAATACATGTGCAGAGAGCTCACGGATGAGTATCTCTGGTTTTAAAAATCGTATTTTGATTTACTTTATAGCCATATTATCATGTATAATATAAAACTGAGTTTGATCAGCTAAGGAATTGAATTCCGGGAGGAAAACGGAGGTAGGGCAGTGGTTCTTAAGTCGATCCCAGGATTTTCGAGTGTAGTTTTCAAGGAACACGCCGGTACTTCTTGTAATGCCAAATTTAATTTCATGTATTTTCTTACTGAATGATGTCTTGAAGACAAAGATTGACTTACTATCATATATATTAATACGATAAGGTTTGTTTGCGACATCATGAGCTACTGAACTACCGAAAGTATCTTTCCAAGAAAGACAATTTAAGAAAGGTTATGATTTGACATTGATGGAAATCTCCTTTTTTTAATTAATTCCTTCTCAGAAATTGTTTTTTGAACAAAAAAGCTAACGTTAAACATTACCAATGCTGCCTCTATTGGAAGCCATGGAAAATACATGAAATATGGTAGCTTCCCTTGGCCTCCCATGGTGGCATCACATGATCGTAAGAGGCTTGCACGAGCACTGTTCAGCAGCGGAAGTTATTGGCTCTAGAAAAACTATGCGTATACCCAGGATTCGGTATCGCCCATCAGATCCTATCCCGGCATTTAAAATATGCAGGCGACGATATGCAATGAAAATCGTGTTTGCTATGAAAATCAATAAAGCCCAAGGGTGGTCGCTTAAACGCGCTGGAATATATCCACTGTCGCCTTTTTTCGCCCCCATGGCCAGCTGTATGTGACATTTTGCCGAGCCTCTTCATTTGACATCATCGCTGTTGCAATACTGGATGTTGCCGACAGCGTATAGAAACTTATATATTCATAACATCAAACATTTTATGTCGACAAGTGTTTCAATGTTTCACGTATATAAATAAATTTTTGTTGATTAAATATTTTATTATTTCAAAGTGCGAAGTATTCGCGCGGGTACAACAGTGTATTCAGTTGACACTGCAGCTAGTAAAGTGTATCAAAGAAAGGCCCTGCAGAACAATACTCTGAAAACTAGAGAATCCAAACAGGTTATTGCAAATATAATTCTCAAAACAAACAAAGCACAATAAACGTCTCTTTAAACCAAAAAATTCAGTCATGTATGCTTCAGTGTGCCTGATTATACTTTCATTTCTGATTAACGTAAATCGTGTTCCACGACATTTAATTTGTACTTTATGCGTTTTATTGGTCTGAAAATCTTTTAGTTTTTTTTTTTTGAAAAGTATAAGAGATCCACGGCAAAATAGTTGGTGAAACTCTGGTATGGATTGTATAAATAAATCCGAGGAAACTTTTCTCTGCTTTTCTTTATAACATTTTCTTGGCATAAACTTTAATTCCCATATTTTGACCCCCCCCCCCCCCTCGCTGCACCAACGCAGACGTAAGAAGCACCATCCCACACCACCCGCTTTTAGAAAAACTGTAATGGATACTGCCATCTTCCGGAGAAGTCTCTAACTATTTTATAAACCGGAAATTGTTTCCCCCTACTCCCCCCGCCTACTACATCTCATAAAAACTGAGGAAATTGAGTTACATGACTGTACCGATTGCTGTATTGTGGATTAACCCTTTAAAGACGAAGCGTATCTGTTTTATATAAGGACTCAGTGCGTACCGCGCTGTAAACACTCTCCACTTCGGTTATAAAAACCAATTTCTTAATGTTTTATAAGGCAAAAGTTGCTGTTTGTTCTGAGACCCGTACAAAACACATAAACGCAATGTGGGCACCACGTAGAATTTTTTAATGTTAAACCTGGTGGTACGTAAAGTTACCGCTAGGCTTTAAAAGGTTAACATGACTGCTGCTGAAAAATGGATCTGAGCTAGGAGCAGAAGCCAGGGACCCGGAACCACAGTATCCAGTACGTTGCGAAAGCGTTATAGCTTCGGATTTGTATTCGGAATGCTTGCCCGGTTAGATTTTCAGCAGGGACAGCGTCCGATTTCAGTTTTCCAAGCTCTTTTCTGAGTATATTTGTGCAAATTCCGGGATATTACCTTAAAATTAAATCACAGCATTTTCCGTTACTCTAGAATTATTGTGTTTAACCTTTTAAAGCCTAGCGGTAACTTTACATACCACCAGGTTTAACATTAAAAAATTCTACGTGGTGCCCACATTGCGTTTATGTGTTTTGTACGGATCTCAGAACAAACAGCAACTTTTGCCCTATAAAACATTAAGAGACTGGTTTTTATAACCGAAGTGTAGAGTGTTTACAGCGCGGTAGGCACTGAGTCCTTATATAAAACATACGCTTCGTCTTTAAAGGCTTAAGGAGAAATTATGAGCAGATGAAATCAGGAAATGCACGCCACCATTTGGTCCAGCATCTTTTTGTCTCCCTCGTTGCTTTCCTAAAATATAAAATTTAAAATATAGAGAATTATAATTTTGTCTGTTGATTTATATGCGCGTGAAACTTGGTCTGTCACGTCGAAGGAGGAGCACTGCCAGAGGGTGTTTGAGAATATGGTGCTGAGGAAGACATCTGGTCTTAAGAGGCAAGAGGCAACAGGAGAGGGGAGGATATTACATAATGAGTTGCTTTATGATCTGTACTCATCACTAAATATTATCCGGGTGATCAAATCAAGAATTAGATGGACAGGGCATGTGTCACGTGTGATGGAGGGGAAGAGGTACATATGGGGTTGTTGAGGGGAAATCTAGGAGAAATACACCACTTGGAAGACCTAGACGTAGGCGGGAGGATGCCATTAAAATGGATCAGGAGATAGGAGGGCGAGGACTGATTTGATCTGATTCAGTATAAGGACAGTTGGTGGGCGCTTGTGAACACGGCAGTGAACCTCCGGGTTTCATAAAATGCGGCGAATTTCTTGGACAGCGGAAGAAATAAACTTTTGAACAAGGACTCCGCTGCATTGAGTTAATTATTGTAAAATTTGTTGACGAAATGAACAACCGTAAGTTTCTTAAGGCGGGCTCTTGGTTCGTCCTGGTATTTAGTCGTTGCAATTGTGCGTAGCTCAGCAAGACGGCGAAACAGCCTGTCCGTGATTTGAAACGTTTTCCTCTCGAATACGGAGCGTGAAAAGTCGGTCATTATAGTGACTGAGCTAGTGGCTGAACGGCCTAATCGGGGTGCGATCCCCGGTGGTGGTGGTGAGATCTTTCTGTTCTGTGCAGCGTCCAGACGGGCTGTCCGAAACACTAAGGCTATCCTCTGGGTACCAGGGCTCTCTCTGTCCCTGCGGTAAGGACGTCAGGGATGTGAACCTGACCGCACATCTCCCTCTACTTCTGACGTTAAGAATGTATGGAGCTGTCATATGCCTTCAGTCAGGCACAGGGATAATTTTACATTGTTGAATGCAGGTCACACGAATTACCACTGTACCGGTCCTTTAACCCTTTAAAGACGAAGCGTATCTGTTTTATATAAGGACTCAGTGCGTACCGCGCTGTAAACACTCTCCACTTCGGTTATAAAAACCAGTCTCTTAATGTTTTATAAGGCAAAAGTTGCTGTTTGTTCTGAGATCCGTACAAAACACATAAACGCAATGTGGGCACCACGTAGAATTTTTTAATGTTAAACCTGGTAGTACGTAAAGTTACCGCTAGGTTTTAAAATGTTAAGAAGGCACCAATATAGCGGAATGAGCGTTCTTGGTTGCGTGTGTTCCAAATGAAACACAGGAACAGTTTCTGAGCCTCACGGTGAAGCTTTGTGTCTGCTGGCTGTTTGCCAGAGGCTGCTCCTTTATTCAGTGTCGTGTTTGTTTATGATCTGCGAGGAAACCACAATTTTTAGTCTTGTGATGTAGCCCCTTTATCGCTTGTATTTCTTTCTTTCTTTTTGTTGTAGTCAGCGTAGCGATCTTATGGCTGAAAGTCTTGTCCATTGTTTTCCATGATTATGAGACCTCAAGGTCACGCGCTGTTAGGAAGCTGCAGGTAGAAAAACATCAGTTATATCTTTACCTCCTGCTTGGATGTCTTATTTCTCCCTCAACTTCTTTCTATTGTCCGCTTATCCTTGCATTTCTGTTTTGATTATTTCCTGTCGTTGATTTATGCATTCCTATATTTCTTTCCTCTTCTATATTTTATCATCCGTTCTGTCTTTACCGTTTTCTTCCTTCTTGTCACTGTTTTATTTATTTTTTTGTGCCTCATTTCTTATCTTATACCTGTCGTTTGTCTAGATATCGTGCTGTCTGCACTGCAAGCCCATTTATGAAGATTCTTTGAAATTTTGCATTGTGTACGTCGTCCTTTTGAAGATTTCGTAATATTACCGTGGGGAATTGTTAGCACCTCGCCCAACCCCCAAGCCGGAGGACCACCCCAATATCGGCTGTCCATGACTGCCTATTCAATATATTCGCAGCTATTCTCCATACCTGGAGGCCTTTCCTCCGGCCGGAACCTGAGGACGCGCCGTGTTATCATTCGTTGCACTGCATGCTGCATAACTAAAACTACAGCTACGTACTCAGAGTATGTAATACTTTTTGTTTTAAGACTGCAGCAATGGATAGCGAACGCGCCTCAGTGTTAGATAATATATACAGTGCCTGTGTTGCGCATCTTACATCCTGGAGGTCATTATGTGTTAACAAATAACCATAGTCGGACAACGAGAGAACTGCACCTCTTTTTGAAGAGCTTCGGACGGGAATGTCTGACACTGAACAACAATATACACTGCTAATGGTGTGTGTTACGTACTGCGCTGACGCAGCAGAACTCTGGTTTAAATTAAGACCGGATATTTTCGCACGGTTGGGATAACCCGACCCGACAGACCGACCATTCAGTATGTGGACTGGGAGCCCAGTCACATGCCTTGCATGCTTGCTGCGAGGATGCCTGTGTCCCAGGGGAGAGTTCCACAACTGTTGTGTTCGGTGGACACATTCGACTGCCGATGCACTTCATTCAAATCATTGGTCATGTATTATAGCATGTGGTTCACGAACAAACGGGGGCCCACAAAGTAATTTTGATATTCACATTTGAGTTTCCCCTAGCGATAAGGAGATTACGGGATGGAGCGGGGACTAACTAACTAACCAACTAACTAACAAACAAACAAACAAACAAACTAACCAACCAACCAACCAACTAACTAACTAACTAACTAACTAACTAACTAACTGACCAACCGACTGACTGACTGACCGACCGACCGACCGACCGACTGACCGACCGACCGACTGACCGAAAAACAAACAAACAAACAAACAAACAAACAAACAAACTAACTAACTAACTAACTAACTAACTCCATGGAGCAGAGACCTTCTTGAGAAGCTAACAGTTGCTCAGCTAGTCAAGAAATTCCCCGCATTTTATGGAACCCGGAGGTTCATTACCGCATTTTCGTAGGCTGCTTCGTAACATCATAATTTTTTACGGTGAGGAGTTGTTAGCACCTCGCCCAACCCCCAAGCTGGAGGACCACCCGTTTTCGGCTGTCCGCGACTGCTTATTCAATGTATTCGTAGCTACCCTCCATAACTGGAGGCCGTTCCTCCATCCGCAACCTGAGGACGCGCCATGCCGTGGAGACAGGGACACACTTAACACGGGGAGCGGGGAATATTATTTAAAACTACGTTCCTTTGGGATGAAAAATACCTGAAGATGGAGCCAGCAGGTTCATCAGAATCGTCGGTGCTTAAAGATTAGCGTGAATTTGACAGGTAGGCGTTAGCATTACGGAGGTGTCTGCTGCCGCCATTTTCAAAGTAAAAAATTTAAACGCTGTAGATCTAGGCAGCAGCTTTCCCTGAAACGTGTGTACCTCTGTCACAAACTACACGACGCCACATTCCAGAAGAGAGTAACGTTCCTGTTACCCTTGGCCAACAGACTATGCGGAGCATCCTATGGCGACGAGTTTCATAATTAATGCTCTTTGCCACATGCCACTAGGATGCTAACGTTACGACATTAGGTGGGTGGGACATGTAGAAAGCATGGGGCAGGCAAAAGACTGATAAAGTATGTTGGTCAGAAAGCCACAGGGTGGTATATCATGTGGGAGGTGTAGGTGAATGTAGGGAGGTAATCCTCAGGTTCGGAATTCCCCTATATGTTTTAAAGACCAATTGTAAACCTGAGGATGACTTGAGATAGGTCGAAACATGTAGTTATATATAATAAATAGACTTTAGTTTTTACAGATATTGGCTTAATTTTCGTAAAGTCCCTGTTTTTAATTAGGTACCACAGGGGGAAGTGTAAGTATGGTTCCAGCTATTCTTTGTCTTAGCATTATATTTACATTTTATATGTTTTTAGCCCCAGGCAAAGAGAGGTGGTACCATTGGGGCAGGAGGTTGGGTGGTCTGCAGATTCAGTATGAGTGCCATTGTGTCGAATCGAATCCTGGTCACCTAAGCGCAGGGCTACTCGCCTCGCCGAGTGATTTTAAAAGTGTTTTAAAATTCCGTGTGGTGTGCTGTTCCACGTTAAAGGGATTTGTTGCTGTGCATTTGGTAAAATGTTCACTACGAGAGCTGTGATAAAATTTTGTAGCTTTGATGTTACATGTGTATAATTATATCGCAATCCTACCATTTTGTTCAGGGCAGTACTTTTTTTTTAATTTTCAATTTTAATGAGTAATTGATCTTCAAGTTAATTTAGAAGTTAACCAAATTTGTATCGAATGCAAGCTGTCAGGAAATTGCATTTAGTATCCATGTTTACCACTTCGAGATCGGATATGATTTTATGTAACGTCACTCGCCTTCATACCTAGTTTTATAACAGGGGTGTACAAGGTCCACGTGACTCTTAACGCACTTAACTCACGAACATATTTCGGCTTCACAAATCATTAGGTCTCCAAATTGGTGTTCTACTTTTAGGTATTCCAACTGATGCTCTGAATGTATTTCTTATGACTCCCATGCGTGTTACATGTCCCACCCAACTAACATTCCTTTGTAACTCTAATAATAGTTGGTAGAAAGTAAAACCTTTGTGGATTCTATCAGATTCGATATATCGATAGCGGTGTGTTTGTAGCATATGTGTTCCCATTTGATCCTATTGGCAGATATTAGCACTTTAAAGGAATGTTCTGCCTGTATTTTTAAGGTTGAAACCTTATATCACTGTGCTTTGTTAGTAGGCAACACTACGCATTTCACCTTTGAAGGGTAAGGCAGAACGTTATTTTGAAAATGTTAGTACCAGAGCTGTGGAGTCGGAGTCGGAGTCCGAAGGAATTTTGGGTGGAGTCGGATTCAGAGTCAGAGTCAGTAAAAATGTACAAACTCCGACTGCGACCTCGATATAAATCTTAAAATAGATATTGGCTATAATAACCATTAGACTTGTACTTAAATGCAGGTTATAAGTCTAGAAAGTCGCCTGATGATACGCGTGGTGGTGAAGAAATGTCCTATGATACCGTTTACCATGTTAGTAGGTTTACCGTTATTAACCCTTTAAAGACGAAGCGTATCTGTTTTATATAAGGACTCAGTGCGTACCGCGCTGTAAACACTCTCCACTTCGGTTATAAAAACCAATCTCTTAAATGTTTTATAAGGCAAAAGTTGCTGTTTGTGCTGAGATCCGTACAAAACACATGAACGCAATGTGGGCACCACGTAGAATTTTTTAATGTTAAACCTGGTCGTATGTAAAGTTACCGCTAGGCTTTAAAAGGTTAATACATATTGAGCTTTCATGAAGGAGTCGGAGTCGGAGGTTTTGTGTACCGGCACCACAGCCGTGTTTAGTAACCGGTTATAAGCCTGTAAGGCGAAGCTACTTACGACGTCATTTCATCCAGTTCTCTCTTATATCGTTTCCCTGAAGGTGCAACCCTGCGCAAGATCTTGTAAGACGCCATCATGTGATTTTGCTTATGCCAATGTTAGTTGCCAGTTCTTGCGTCTGACACAGACGTGTGTCACTGTTGTTCGTATCGGGCTAATACTCCGGGGAGGGGGTCGGTGGACGAGGAACGCGTTGTAATGAATGATGAATCGGATCACAGAGACACGGTCCCAGAGCTGGGCTCTGCAGCAGGATAAAATAACAGATCGTCTGTGACGTCAGCGTTTATTTTTATATGCGCCTCTATTATATCCTCATTATTGGACCATAAAATTACTTTTCTGTGTTTCATTGTCGGCGTTTTGTGAAATAATAATACTAGATCCGTGGGAGGTAAATTACATACATTGTTGTAACCCGACGTATTTTTTTTCTGGGCATGTTGGTACATTGTTCAATTGAAATCACTTTCGCTCCATTAATTACTGCCATTTTTGTATGGAACTGGAATATATGTACTACATCTTGCGATGGCTGCGTATTTCATAATGCTTTTTTTTTTTAAATATTTCGTCAAATCGTCACAGATACTGTTGGAGGCAAAGAGAATAAGTCGAATGATATACTGTGATCGTGGGTGCCTGTCATCGGGCAACAATGCCACTATTGTAATATTCCCCCTTGCTGGTAACTTTTGTCCTTTTTTTCTTTGTTCTGTGGAAAGCTTGACAGAAAAACGTGATATCTGATATGCTACCCTTACTTTACTTCCTAATTATAATTTTCACTGTTACAAAGGATCCTGAAATTTTGCCTATTTTGGATGCACGTCATTTTTCGCTGTTATAAAGTGCTGTGGTGTCTGTGACCCGTGCTGCTGTGCCTGTGGCCCCTAGCTGTGTTTCATGTAATTTGCAGCTTGCAGTCCAACTTGGCAATCTTGCTTTCACTCCAGCCAATTGCTCCCACTCACCTTCTGCCGAATTTCGTGGTACGATTTCGGAACTGGGGTTCGGCTATACGAACCGGTTTGTAGTTTTTCAGTCCCCCCCCCCCCCCGATCTGTCAGCTAGTAGGCATATCTTTTACCATGAAGCCACTAATACATTTCATTTATACAGTTGAGAGTTTTTGTGTTACGTCATCAGTATTTTCAATACAGTTAGTAGTTAGCTGGAAACAATAGCCGTATATCCCATTAACTGGGGGCAGTGAATTCCCTCATTGCCTCCCCGTCATGTAATAGTAGCCCGATTTCCTCCATTGTATCATCGAGGATCACTTTGTGTTTATTTATTGCCACGATAACCAGAGGTGCAAAAATACCGGGCGCCAGGTCGCCGTGGCAAATGAAATTTTTACTGCGGCGCCTAATATTTGTGGGTCCTCAGTTTGGAACTTACGTGATGTCATCCTTCTGGCGTCTAGAATTTTGAGGTGGCTGCTGGATTTTTATAAAATTTGTTCACCCCTCATATTAACGTCTTTCAAACAAATCTGTTGTTATGTACACGCATATGCCTTCGCTAATGAAATGATACGGATCGTAGCACCTGCGAACAAGTATATAGGCTACACGCTTGACGGGAGTGTTGGAGGTGTTGCCGGACGAGCACGGCGATCTGCGAGTAGAAGGGGAATAGTGCGAGACATACTGCACGTATTCTAATTTTGAGCAGCATGTGGTATTAGGTTGCAAGGAAGTAAGGAAAAAAGAATGAAAGAAAAAAGTTGGGACGAATGAGGAAGCAAGAAAGGAGAAATGAATGTAGGGTGTGAGTGACACAGAAAACGAAATAAAAGAAAGAGGAAGAAAATAGAGAAAGTTAATTGAATATTGTATATTCAGTGAGACTGTAATCTGGGCCTAGCTGCAGGCCATGAACATGTGGGAGAGATAAAGTATTGCTCCACGCATGACGCTGATAGTGGGTAAGCTTTACGACCTGATTGCTTAGCACCCTGGAAAACTGCTGCTGATGCCCACTGGATATGAGGTGGATGGACTCCAGAACTGGTCTGAGCGCTGTAATGAAGAAAAAGGTCTCTTGTATCCTGACGGGCGTCGAAAACCGATGCTCCGGTGTCCAGCCCGTAGCTACTGTATAGTCTGAAATACGCCACTGACATGTAATTGAATCATAAATACATAAACACTTATTACGCATATGCATTAGAAAGCATTTTCAACCAACAGTGCCTCGAAAATCTCTCTGCGACAGAAAGCGTTATTTTCCTGATTCATTTGGAAGCTAGTTACACCATATATTTTAGTGTGGGGCAGCGTTAATTCATCATTTTGATTTACGTAGTACTCGGGCAGTCCGCAAAGAGCATGGGAACTAAGCTGGCATTTGGTTCAGCTAGGTACGCCGTTTAATAAAAACGTGGATCTGATTTCGGCTGCCCAACATACATTCGCCTTATGAGAAGTTTCCAAAAATAACGGCATTTATGTCGACATTTATTGGCCAGCCCGTTCGCCCCCCCCCCCCCCCCCGCCATCTGTCGGCTTATGATTTCTTTTTATGGGACTCTTTGAAAGGAAGAGTGTTTCAGACATGTTCGACAGACGTACACAATCTCAAACTAAGAATTTCTGAAAAAGAAACGCCATATCACCTGTCGTGTCCGCGTAATAGAACGTGTTGATAACCGAGTTCGTCAGTGCGTCATTCGCGTTGGACAGTTCTGACGGGTGTGGCTTGTAAAAGTCACTTCATTGTGATATTCCTCAGTAAAGGTAAAGATTTGTCTTTCAATTCATATTACTTTGAATAAATTTTAATCACCTGTAGTCAAGTAGTGTATCTTTAACAATGCTGAATGAACGCCGTAAAATGTGTCACATGCCAAAATGAGAGTTTATTCTGCACCTGGTATATTCCAAATATCTTCATCAATATGGAGAAAACATTTGTCTCTACTCTTCATTCATTCCTGTACGACGCTTCTGTCTGTGTTTTGTGAACAACCTGTCTATACACAGTTTTTGCTGTTCTTCTCTGTTGTTTCCTTTTTGTGTGTACTATTTTTGTTAACAGCCATGTGAGGCAGAGAGTTTTTCAGTGTACGTTTGCTATCCTTCAGTTCATGCATCCATGCATGCGATGGATAAACTTTGTCGCTGGAATAGCCGCTCTGGTATCCAGCACAGAATACTTCGAGCAACACTAGAAGGCTTCCACTGTTGCATATGAATTACTTGCTGATAAAAAACGGCAGGCCTTTGTGTTTAGTAAATAATGGTTTGTGGAGGTGACGCAGAATTTAGAGTGTTCCGTAGTGTTCGGGATGTTTACAATCAGATGTGACAAAAGTTGGCATGTTAGATTGTACGTGTTGGTCTGTCCGTTTCTCCGCATGTAACAATTCAAGTTTATTGTTTAAGCTCACGTTTTGTGGTTGCTGTAAAATTTATCGACGCCTTACAAATTTGTTTAATATCGTATGAGAGGAAAATTTATATGAAGCCAGATGTGCATTTGTCTTAATGGAATTCCGTTCAAAGCCGTTTATAAGAACGCAGTCGCGTAGCTACGTTTTTGGCTGCTTGGGCGAGAAACCATAATGACCTCCCCTTACAGAAAATATTAACTTTTAAGGAATCGCGTTTATTAGATTTTCCTTTGTTTGGCTCAGTAACTTAAAATTTGTTGAGCGCAGAAAATCAATTTTAGGCACGTTCGAAAAATTGCGAATAGCGACTATTTGCTTCCTCATGTCTGTCTGTCTGTCTGTCTGTCTGTCTGTCTGTCTCTTTGTCTGTCTGTCTGTCTCTCTGTCTGTCTCTTTGTCTGTCTGTCTGTCTCTCTGTCTGTCTCTTTGTCTGTCTCTTTGTATGTATGTCTGTCTGTCTGTCTGTCTGTCTGTCTGTCTGCGTGGAACAACTCAGCTCCCACTGGACGGGTTTTTATGAAATTTAATACTTGAGTATTTTTCGAAAATCCGTTGCGAAGATTCAACTTTTATTAAAATGTGACAAGAATAACGGGTACTTTACATGAAGACATGTGCAAATTTATGATAATATCTTGTTGAATTCTTCTTAGAATGAGGAATGTTTCAGAACATGTTGTAGAGAAAATCAAAACACACATTTTATGTTTAATAACATTTTCATGAAAATCTTGACATTTGTGAAATAATGTGGAAAAGTATATTAGTGTCAACTAGGCCACAGGTGACAATGTAATACGGCGCATGCGCTTTGTATGCTGGATAACTAAGGCTATAGACACACACACTCATAATATGTAATGCTTGTTGCTTTTCTACGGCAAAAAATAGTTACGCGAACGCGCCTCAGTGTTGCTTTATACCTACATTGTCTCTCTTGATTTTATTTAAAATATTCATTTTGTCCCCCCGTGTTATTTTGGTGCCCCTTGGAGTCTGCCCCCCCCCCCTCCGGGACGGCCGCCCCACTAACCTCTAACCACGCCCCTATAAAAACGTAGACCATAGTAGCGGGAAATTACGAGCTGGTGGGTTATGACGCCGTGTCGTTTTGTTTCTAACTGCATGTCATTACATCCCGGCAGACAGCCATATTCACATTCACTGTCGTGACAATTACATGTCTAACCGACTGCCCGAAACTTACCGACCTTCACGACGGAACCCCTGTTACTTTATATTCAGGGGGAACTGGTCTCAACTCCTAACTCCATACCAGCTGTAATCAGTTTTTCGTGGTTTCCGTCAGTCCCTACAGACGAGTTCTGTGTAGTGTATCAGGTGAGGCCACCATCGCTTCCTTCCACTTCCTTTCCAGTTCATTATTCACTCAGATATGTTGTTTGAGCTCTGTTTATAAATCAAAAATGAAAGAATGAATAAGTAAACAAACAAACAAATAAAGAAATAAGTACATAAAGAAATAAATACAATCAAACTCGGTTATAACGTCATGGAAAGGACTGAATATTTTGTGTCGTTATAACTGAGGAGTGTAACGTTAGGCTTAATAGTGACGAATTAATTGATACCACAGAATACTGATTCTGTAGGCCACGTGTCGTATAAATTGACATCGCTGTAACCGGGTTCAACTGTAAATAAATAAATAAATAAGTAGATAGATAAATAAATAAAACTACTTAAAACACGTAAACAGGTGAAATTTCAGGCAGCAGTAATGAACTCATTAGAGCACAGTGGGCACTGTACGTAGCGCCTGCAGCAGCGTTAAGTCACTGTGCATGCTGCCCACAAAATCGTAAATGTTTTATGTGATTTCCGCAATCAACAGTGATTATTTGTGTGTACAATATTAACCCTTAAAGACGAAGCGTATCTGTTTTATATAAGGACTCCGTGCGTACCGCGCTGTAAACACTCTCCACTTCGGTTATAAAAACCAATCTCTTAATGTTTTATAAGGCAAAAGTTGCTGTTTGTTCTGAGATCCGTACAAAACACATAAACGCAATGTGGGCACCACGTAGAATTTTTTAATATTAAACCCGGTGGTATGTAAAGTTACCGCTAGGCTTTAAAAGGTTAACAGAATTCTCTTGTAATCTACACTTTAGGATATTTACTTTGAAGTGGGAAATACATTTTCGTGTATTGTGTAAGTGGATTGCTGGATTCACGTAGTTAAGTGAGTCTGACTTGGGGTATTCTCATACAGGCATGCGTCTCAACGCACTTAAAAATGCTCGCGATAGTCCCGTCTTGAAATGACTGTGTGTGGGTCATTGAACCTGGATTCATTTCCCGGTAGGTCCATTGCGTCTAGACCGACCCTAGGTTCCATGCAACCAATGTTATACACGGCAGTAGAATGATCGAAGCATGAAACCGAACACTTCAGTCTAACACTGATACATAAAATGCGTGGAGTCTTATCTACACGCCTCATAGCTTGGTAAAGGTAAAGGTTCACCCTGTAACAGGCCCTGAGGGCCCAAGAGGGGGAGTAGAGATATAGCTCTACACTGTCGTGAGCCTCGGCACAAAGAGATGGGGTGGCTAGCCCCACGCCCCGACCGCTTTACCCCCGGGAGGAAGACCCGGTACCCATTGTACAGGAGGCTGGGTGGGCCCCAGGGCCGGTCTGGACGGCTGCGGAAAATCTCGGCCCCACCGGGATACGATCCCCGGACCGTCCTGCCCGTAGCGAGTCGCTATACCGACTGCGCTATCGCGGGCCACCCTCATAGCTTGGAAGAGCCAAAAATATCCCTGAAGTGAATGATAGAAAAAAAGTAATGAATGACATTAAATAAGCAAGACTGAAGAAATAAGTGGAAAAGAAAGAGGAATGAAAAGGATAAATGAGATCTGCTCTCTTCTGGGATATTACGCAGCGTTATTAGTTCTGTGCCGACGTTTCGGGGCAACCTATGGGTCCCATCTTCAAGGGTCAAGAAGCCCAAGAAGAAAGGGTAATTGAGTTTGAAATAGGTAATGATGGAGATAGGTTACTGAAACGTCGCTGTACTTCTACCGGACTACCCGACTACACGGCGTCACATCATAGAAAGAGAGTTGTTCGTAACGGATACAGTCCGCGAAAAATGACTTTCTAATGCAATTTTGACCATGCGTTGCACGTGATTTGGGACTTGTGTAGTTTAGCTTATACATACGTAGGCAATATACATGCAGCCAAACGTAACAAATATCCCGGTCGGTAGGGAGAGTAGAGTTTGGGGTCGTCGACCACGGAATAGGGGTTCGAGTCCCTGCAAGGGCAGAGATTTGTCTCGCCTCCACAACGTCCAGACTTGCTCTTGGATGCAACCGGCCTCCTATTTAATTTTAACCCTTTAAAGACGAAGCTTATCTGTTTTATATAAGAACTCAGTGCCTACCGCGCTGTAAACACTCTCCACTTCGGTTATAAAAACCAGTCTGTTAATGTTTTATAAGGCAAAAGTTGCTGTTTGTTCTGAGATCCGTACAAAACACATAAACGCAATGTGGGCACCACGTAGAAATTTTTAATGTTAAACCTGGTGGTACGTAAAGTTACCGCTAGGCTTTAAAAGGTTAACAAAGCGCTCTTTTACTGGGAATGAAGCTATGGGAGCGTGCAACCGACTCACGCATTTTCATGCGGTTCCAAGATTAAGAACGTGTGCAGCTATGTCACCCACTCATCCCATAACAGCTTCGTGTTGCGGTGCTTAATTAAGCACAAAGATAATTATTACTTGAGATCTGCACTCTTGTGGGGTATAACGCAGCCTCGAGTGGTAATCATTTACCTGCATTATACCCCAGAAGAGCGCAGATCTCATCAGCATCGCGGCGGAAGTCTAAAATCGTAATTATTACTTGATATCGAGGGATATGTTTGTGTACTTATTCCACTGTTGCTGTTACTTGCTACTGTGACTCGTGTTCCATTCTGTTCTGCTGGCAATGTCCGCGCCTATAAATCCTTCATCTCTTCTATCACCACGATGCTGGAGGTGGATGGATTGAAACTCCCCCACTCCCACTCACTACAGGATGTTCTGAAAATTTCTGTATCTCTGTTACTTTTTGTATGGTAAAGGTAAATGATAGATAGGCCTAATGTGAGGTCTGATGTTCTCACAGCGTTGAGCATGCAGATTCCTGTGACGCCACGTAGTCTGGTGTAGGTAGTAGATAGTCACTGATCTACCCTGGTGATGGCGGTATCAGGATCATCAGACACGTTCAGAAGTTACTTCCCAGAAGACAGAATTACGAGATGGATAACTGTCAGCGGGCCTTAACCTTTTAAAGACGAAGCGTATCTGTTTTATATAAGGACTTAGTGCGTACCGCGCTGTAAACACTCTCCACTTCGGTTATAAAAACCAGTCTCTTAATGTTTTATAAGGCAAAAGTTGCTGTTTGTTCTGAGATCCCTACAAAACACATAAACGCAATGTGGGCACCACGTAGAATTTTTTAATGTTAAACCTGGTCGCATGTAAAGTTACCGCTAGGCTTTAAAATGTTAACCCTTTAAAGACGAAGCGTGTCTGTTTTATATAAGGACTTAGTGCGTACCGCGCTGTAAACACTCTCCACTTCGGTTATAAAAACCAGTCTCTTAATGTTTTATAAGGCAAAAGTTGCTGTTTGTTCTGAGATCCGTACAAAACACATAAACGCAATGTGGGCACCACGTAGAATTTTTTAATGTTAAACCTGGTCGCATGTAAAGTTACCGCTAGGCTTTAAAATGTTAACCCTTTAAAGACGAAGCGTGTCTGTTTTATATAAGGACTCAGTGCGTACCGCGCTGTAAACACTCTCCACTTCGGTTATAAAAACCAGTCTCTTAATGTTTTGTAAGGCAAAAGTTGCTGTTTGTTCTGAGATCCGTACAAAACACATAAACGCAATGTGGGCACCACGTAGAATTTTTTAATGTTAAACCTGGTCGTATGTAAAGTTACCGCTAGGCTTTAAAATGTTAACCCTTTAAAGACGAAGCGTGTCTGTTTTATATAAGGACTCAGTGCGTACCGCGCTGTAAACACTCTCCACTTCGGTTATAAAAACCAATCTCTTAATGTTTTGTAAGGCAAAAGTCGCTGTTTGTTCTGAGATCCACACAAAACACATAAACGCAATGTGGGCACCACGTAGAATTTTTTAATGTTAAACCTGGTGGTACGTAAAGTTACCGCTAGGCTTTAAAAGGTTAATATAGGTTCTGTGTTGCACACCATCTGTTGGATACACCGTCTGTCATCTGTAGAGTGATCCATCATGTGCTAAATGTCATAGGATTTGAGATGAATTATAAACTGCCTGATTCATATGACTTTCTGCGTCTGTTTTCGTGTTATAGGGCTGATGAGATGAGTGGGGCATGTAGCACGAATTGGATACGACAAAAATGTGTACGGTGTTTTGATATAAACATCTGAAGGAAAGGGACACTTGAAAGACCCCAACGTAGATGTAAAGAAGTCGGATGGGAGGGTGTGCACTGGGTTCATGTAACTCAGGTAAGGGGCCAGTGACAAGCTCTTGTGAACACATTAACGAACATGTGCGTTGTATAAATTAAGAGATTTATTTACTAGCTGAGCAACTGTTAGGTTCTCAGCAAGAACTTTGGTCGATTACTAACAACGGAAATCGAAATTTGCACCACGCAGTGAAGGTGTATATGACGCGTGGATGTAAACTCCATCTATTCCAGAACTCGGTAGTATATGTGCGCGAGTATTCACATTATACTGTTAAGTTCGATGGATGTTGGACCGCACCGTGCAAGTTTGCCCAGTGGTAACGCTTACAACGTGTATTCAGAAGGTTCCCTTTTTTAAACGGCTTAATACCGACTATGCCCACACTTGTTTTTCGTGGTTGTCGTCAGGCAGATGTGTAGATAGTACCTCAATGAGCCCACGACCTCTTCCATTTACACCATTTCCAATTTCTTCTTCACTTCTACGCTCTAAATGTAGCGCCGATGGTTAAGGTAGGCGTAGCTGCACCCGACTTATGACCCGACTTATGTATGACTTACCGTGGCCCTGCATTAATTCAGTGCAAGGGATTTTCATATTTACTTTTGTTATCTAAGACCGAACACTGTATTAAGCCACAAAGTATATCTGCAGTGGTGGATCCCAGAGCCTTTCTGGACATCGCGTCCAAAGAAGCAATACGTTCTGAGAATAACTATGACGAATGATTTTTAGGCCTTTTCGCAAAGTGGCGAAAGCGCCTGTTGGCTTCATTATGTCTGTCCGTCTGTCCGCCATGTGTGAACTCAGATCCCACTGGACGGATTTTCGCGAAATTTGATATTGGAGGCTGTTATTAAAATCTGCCCAAAAATCCAAATTTGGTTAAAAGCAGACAAAAATATCGGGCATTTTAATGAAGATCTAAGTATGTTTATATTGTTGAAATATTTTGTAGCCCAAAAACTAAAGGAAAACATTGTTGCGTTTTCGTGGCATCACTTTCAATATTGTATATTGTTGACCGCTACATATGTAGCTCAGTATAAAATAAACTCATTGTTGCCTTTCCATACCAACAATGGTTACGCGAACGCGCCACAACATACATTGCCCTGTAGATTCGTCTGTCTCATAACTACAACTGGAAATTAAAAAGAATTTTCGTACCTGAAAAATGACGAGAGGCGCTGGGTTTCATGCACGTGATGTTACCAGCAAGTCTGGCCCACGTCGGGGATAGAACCCCGGAGTGATCGTCCCGACTCGGTTAAAGCCACAGTAACAATGTTGTCATAAATACATATCAGATTCTTGATCCGTTATTACCAACAGATTTACAGAACAACACTGCAAATCTGTAATCATTGTATTGCTATGCCTTCAGCTAACCGCGTTCGTGGGTCGGAGGTGGCGTTTTTACGCAATTAAGGAAATAAATGCGGTAGCTTCGTAGAAATGGCTTGCTGCGAACGTATTTAGGGGGTAGAATAAATTTAGCCATAGAAACAGGAATGGGAAAGTTCTAAAACGGTGTAAATGTAAGTACTTTGAATAGTATTCTAGATTTTCAAATGAACTTTCTTATTCAATTAAATCGTCATCCGTTTCCGAAAACTGATTGCGAGGGAGGGTTGGGCACTAGGAGAAAGTTTTGCGTCATTGATGCCAAGAAAAGAAGTCACATGGACGACGGACGAGACAGATCTCGATGTTTCTCACTTACTTCCCACTGCTGTATTTCTTTCCAACACCCTCTACCCTAAGCCAGCCGGTCCAAAGCTCTTGTCACTAGCGAATATTAGTAGGTATAACTCTCTGTATTCTTATGAACAAACTGGCTAGGTAATGGGGGGGGGGGGGCCTTTAAAGAAGAACGCTTTAGGGTAGTGCTTTTCAAAATCTTTTCTTCTGTGGAACCCTTTTCCAGACTGAAATATTTCATGGAAACCCACCTCCTTTTTCGAGTTGGAAATATAAGCAAAGTAAGAAAGAGGAACGTAGATCGTAGGTTTTCTGGTTGCTTGTAGGCAAATAAAATACAGTTGAACTCGGTTATAATGTCATAAAAAGGACTGAGTATTTTGTTTCGTTATAAACGAGTTTTGTTATAAGCGAGAAAATTAATGTTGTAGTTAAGAGTGAGGAGTTAATTGGTACCACAGAATATATGACGCTATAGACGAGTTGTCGTATAAACCGATGTCGTTATAACCGGGTTAGACTGTAATAATAAAGCTGTATTGTGGGTTAAATCAATCAGTAAAATATTACAAATCATTGTGTGTTGATTTCTGAGTGTGACGGATAATGCTGTTTTGGTTAACAAATCAATTTGAAATCTAGTATAATTGGCGAGAGTTACTGTCAAAGATCTGCCTCAGCGTTCAGCGTTCGGCGTTCAGACAAAAGTTTGTGGAGAATATCAGAACACATATTTTTTGCTCAACAATTTTTTCCTTCGAAAATCGTGCCGTTTGTGAAATAATGTGGAAAAATACGGTAATTCCACACAGACCACAGATGACAATGTAAAACAACGCATGTGCTTTGCATACTGGGCAAATAAGTCTACAGGCACACACATTCACAATGTGTAATACTTATTGCTTTTCCACGGCAACAATGGTTACGCGAATGCACTTCAGTGTTACGTTACACGTACATTGCCTTACTTGTTAGGATTTAGCACATATTGTGAGCAGACTCTAGGATTGTTTCAAGTGTATGTTGGGGTACACGGGCACCAGACTGAAGGACAGCGCAGACCAACTTCCATTTCATTGAAGCGCGGCGTTGGTACTCATACTGCTCGGAGGGTTGGTTAGTAGTTTCCATGAGGGTAAGAGGGTCGATTGCAGGCAGCGTTACGTGCAATGGCTCGGAATGCAGGGTCCGTATAGCCACAGGAACATCGCCATCAACAGGAGTCTGGTATCTGCCGTGCACAGTGAATCACTTTCATGGAGTGCAGTAGATCATAAAGCTAGCTGGCTTAGAGAAGTGAAGATAAAACAAATTAGGAAATGTGCCCATGGTTTAACGGTTCTGGCACATTTTCTCCCCTTATTTTATTATCTCGAAAACCATAAGGTTTGGGAGATGTGATAGCTGAGTTCGGTACAGTAATTTCACTACGGGTCGGATGATCCGGGATTGAATCCTGGCATTGGCGAGGAATTCTCTTCCAAACCGTTCTGACCGTTTCTGGGGCCCATCCAGCCTCCTATTAAACAGGTACCCGGGACTCTTTTTGCAGGCGGAAGGGGTGAGGCTGACCACTCACCTTTATTTAGAGTAGAGGTTAAGAATGAGTGGAGCTATACCTCCACTCCTATGCACCTTAATGGCGTGTGTAGAGAAAACTTTACCGTAATACTTGACGCGAAAATTTCATACAGCACAGAATGCGGTATTTGATTCTGTCTAAAACTTTTGTTGAAAAAGTTTTTCATTTCGTAATACCTCATTTTTCGCCACATTAGACTCTAAGTGACAAGACGCGCCTTTTAATTAGCAAGGTATTTTTGCGGATTTAACGTCTTAATGCCTCTCGGTGTTGAGAAGCAGGGTAATTTTCAGAGGAAAAAATTGCGTCTTCTGAGGCGGGAAATATGGCATTTAGGGATATAAATTCGAGTTGGTTGGAGGAACACGTCTAAAATATGTGTTACATGTGCCAGATTTTTAAAAAAATTGGAGTGCCTTGATACAACTTAGCAAACTGCTCAGTAGAAGTTTTGTTAAGCTCCCTTTAGACGTTTCGGAGTTGTTAGTTTTCGGGTACGTTTGGATGGACGGATGGACATTGCGATTTTACTTGGCGCTCCGCAAGGGTCTGAAGGCGCTTAAGGAAGATTGAAAGCATGGCAGCGATAACAGGTGGAGGAAGGAAAAAAGACTGAAGGAAAGGAGTGGATGTAGGGAGGTAGGAAAGTAAAAAAATGAAAGAGGAAACAAATTAAGAAAGAGTCGGTACAGGAGAAAGAGTAAACAAACGAGAGAAGAAGGAAAGCAAAGAAATTACTGGGTTTTAAATTGTTCATTCCGTGCAGTGTCGATAATCAACCCACAGCACTCAGTCCAACAAAATTCACTGTATTTTTCCTTAGATATTTTACATTACAATATCTGGGAACAGTTTAGTGCATTTTTTGGACTGAGTGCTGTGAGTAAATTAAGGGATATAACTAAAGTAAGGAAAATAACGAACGCCTATCAAAGATACCTCGACTGTTGTAAAATGAACCACAAAACATGCATCTTTAAAAGGGGCTTTCTGTAAAATTTCGTTTCGTTTCTTCTACCTACTCACAGTAGGTGTCGAGGTCTTTTGTTTATTTTCACTTGATCACACTCAGACACACACCACAGTCGGTAGGACTCCTCTGGACGAAGGATCGGCCCTTCGCAGAGATCTCCACTTGACAACACAACACTCACTAGAGACAAACATCCATGCCCCCGGTGGGATTCGAACCCACGATCCCAGCAAGCGCTCGGCCGCAGACCTACGCCTTAGAGCGCGCGGCCACTGGGATCGGCTCTGTAGGGTCTATTGTGATATCCTTCCATTCACTTCTTGTTCTTCCAAGGACTCTATCCGTGACTGTCACATTAACCTTTTAAAGCCTAGCGGTAACTTTACATATGACCAGGTTTAACATTTAAAAATTCTACGTGGTGCCCACATTGCGTTTATGTGTTTTGTACAGATCTCAGAACAAACAGCAACTTTTGCCTTGTAACACATTAAGAGACTGGTTTTTATAACCGAAGTGGAGAGTGTTTGCAGCGCGGTACGCGCTGAGTCCTTATATAAAACAGATACGCTTCGTCTTTAAAGGGTTAAAGATCAGGGGTTGGGCTGGGCCTAGAAATTCCTCAGCGCGAAAGCGAGTTTATTTTGTTGGTATGTTGAGGTTGCGGTTAGCAGGCTGAGACGTCAACAGCTTAGGCTAAGAGTGAGTGTATTGGAAATCGGGCACATAGTTACCCTCCTGCTGTGGTGACGGACTTGAGGCTAACTGAGGCACGGCACATAAACAAATTAGGTTGCTAGGACACGTATCACAGTGATAAAACCATTTGTGGCGACCGGCTGCGTCTGTTCTCTACAGTACTCCGTTTTGCAGACTTTTTTTTTCCATCTTGGAGAATTTTTGATGAGTTTCCGAAACGTCAGAGTTTTATTACAAATTCACGCGGTTTTATGAAACTTTAATCTCTGTAAAGTCTTATAAATCCTATAAAATGCGTCACAATTTTTCGGATTCGAACCATGTCGTTAACCAGACCTGTCGTCGGAAAAATGCAAACTCGATCGAGATGGTTCTTCGTTGGGGACCATCGGTGATGCTGTTCGAACTTAGGGTTACAGAGCCACGTAGAATTACTTTACTGGGTTAATGGAATTCTTCCGAATAACTCGTTAAGCCTTTTGTAGCATGCAGAGGGATTGAAGAGGTCATAAGGTGCGCGAGGTCGAGGCCTTGGTGTGCCATTTACGTGTATGGATGTTACCCAGCGCCCGAGTGATGCTCATTAGGCTGGGTGTTCACAGAGTATATATATGAATTCACGTTGTAAGTTTCATGAACTATTACAAGAGAGAAATTTCCCATTTATACAATGATGTGAGACAAGTATAGCGGAATTTGTATTTATGGGCGACGTGTGTGATCCAGGAAGATAATTTGGTGGTATTTACAGTTAGAGGCTTATTTTTTTTTTAAATTTAAGTTATCAAATATTTATGCTAGTGGAAATTTGGAACTTGGGGTGGTATTCAAACACTCAGTTCGTCCCTAACAGAGTACCTAGTTTGTCTCCATAAGAAAGACAAACCACAAAATTCTCTTTAGGATGGCAGTCACTGTTTGTTGTGAGAATCACACGAAACAAGTAAATAAAATACATGGATAAAGTTCAGGTTTGTGTTTTGTTAAAATATTTAGTATGCCTATGCAATAGGCTCAGACACTGTACGTTGTCCAGCATATTTTGAAACTGAGTATGTGGTAATGGAGAGTCTTTAGTCTGGAGTTAACGTGAGTAGTGAAATATATTTCGAGTGTCCCTGTCTTGCGTTGCGGTCGCTACTATTGTATAGCTGAATTGCGAAATTGTCAGCAATGCGGGGGGGGGGGGGGGGGGCAGAAGGGAAGCGATAACGTACTGTAACAGAATTATACCGGTCTGGCTGAGGGAAATTGCAAAAATGCTGAGGTGGAATTGAGGATTGAAGAAAGGATGAACGGAGGATTCAGAAGTATAGAGCTACCCTGGAGAACTTCCTGCTGTGGTATACGTCGTTTTTTTTTATTATAGTCGGGAGGACTTATGTTTGTGGGGTATTGCGGCCTGTAGTGGGCCCTTTGCCCATCCTTCGGGTGACAGACGAATGAATATGGAGCATTGGTGGAATGATACTGACGGGTGAAAATTGTAATGCTCGGAGGGAAAACCTGTTGCAGTGCCACTGTTTCCATTACAGATCCTACATGAACTGTCCCGGAAGTGAACCAGTGCTTCCGCTGTGATGAACCAACTACTAACCGCCTGAGCCGTTGCATGACCCTTGCATTATTTGTTAGTTGGGGTACGAAGAACGCGTAAGGGGGTGGAGGTATGGCTCCACACATCCTTAACCTTGACACAGATGTGTCTTTAGTCTCAGTAGGACGACAGAACGGTGTCTTGTCAAGTGGTAAATTTAATACAGATGTGTTTTTGTGTGTTATTTTCAAATTTATAGAAAAAGAAAGTACTGTAGAGGAGAGGAGTCTGTTCGCTTTAAACTTTTTATTCGTTTTTATGAAATATGTTGCTTGACGCCGTGCATTAGAATTGTATTTACGAAGTTAAATTTCATTTATGTGGTCTTGAGTAGAATACATACTGGAATTAAAATGCACACCTAATATACTTTTTTCTGTCATCGGCAGTAAGTGTTACGTATTCACATTGTGGTTTTCTTGCTACGACGTTGTAGATGAAGGCAGCAGATTCCCCGGAAAATACTACTACCTGGCTATAAGAGGATGTCATAACCCAGAAGCTGAATACCATGAATAAGTCACAGAGTACTGTCATGCCAAACTGTAAAATGTACAGTTTTTGTTTGAACCCTTTTTTTTCTGTACTTTGAATATTTTATGAAATACGAGCAAGATTTATTTATGACTACCTAATGTAATTTCTGATTTGTTTTAAACCTGATTATTTTTTTACCGTTTAAAAAATATTTCCTGGAATTCAAACAGAGCTATCACGACGACTTGTCACATGTGTTGTTTGAATAGCTTTGCAAGGTATATTTGCGTCTGTAGTGACATATGCTTGTACATATCGCTTGACACAATATAAGCGCTGACTTGTTTCAAAGTTTATTATATTTTTTCAGTACCGGTACTTGTTTCTGACATGTCTGAAATTACTAATTAACGCGTTGAGAATTCTGTGTTCATAAATTGGTTTTATTTTAGAACAGTTTTTCTTGTTTTTTAATAACCTTCCTCGTTGTTGTAGTTATGATAGTGTTTCTCATACTTACCGCCCTCATAAATTGAGTAGCAAGTTTAATAGAACTTTTAAATTAATGTTTGATGACTTGGAAGACTCTGTTTTTCTATGGAGTGATAACTTAGTGTACAGAGTTATTTTTTAACACGTGCAAGCTTATATTTCTCCAGTTGGATAGAGATTGTTTTTTTTTACTTTGAGAGAATACTGTAATAGAAAAAGTGGGGTGTATTCATTTGAGTATATATAAGTACATTACAAACGCACTATTTACGATTCTGCATACGTCATTGGCCTTTAGCGTCAGTTATTGCAGATTGAAATACACCGATGGAAAGATAATAACATGGCTGTAAATCTCATATCGACCAACAAATGCACAAGAAATGTGACAACGTGTAAAAAATATATTTGAGAACCTCCACGTATGTTTCAGCAAGCAAGCTGCCATCTTCAGGATTTTTTTTAGCAGAGAAAGTGGCAACTTGCTTGCTGAAATATATGTACGGATTCTCAGATATATGTTATACATGTTACTTTTCTTGTGCTTGGTCGATATTCGATTTATGATAAAATGCACGGTATATACAATATAAAATTAACATTGCTGTAGTCGTGAGATGGTTTTCTGTATATCTCTTTAAAGCAGCGGGATTTTTTTTCTGCCGCGACACACTTGGAGAATGATGTCCACATACGCGAAACACCTTGATGGAAACACCAAAATGGTGCTAAGATAAACACATGTGAGTGTAAGTTAACCATTCCTGTTACTAAACAATTGCTTACTGCAACAATATGAAGGTAATTACACCTTTATGACATGTCACTTCGAGAGCTATGCGGTGCCCAGTCTCACATGACGCATGCGCACACGAGCTGAACGCTTCTCCATCTCCCTCGAAATGCGAGTTTGACGTTATGACGTACAGCGGCCCACTGTGCTCCGGTAATTTTAATATTCAGACAGCGAATTGCGTTGTGGGTGGTCAAATTTCTGGCAACACATAGTTTACGATCCGTTGCATTAAGATACGCGGGGTAGCTCAGTCGGTATAGTGACTTGGCTACGAGCTGGGCGACCGAGTAATCGGGTTGAGTTCGCGGTAGGGGTAAGAATTTTTCTTTTCCGTAAAGCGTCAAGATTGCCACTAAGGCCTGTCCGGCTTCCTAGGAAGTGTGTATAAGAGTTAAAGCGGCTGGGTCGTGACGCTGACGACTCACCACAATATGGTAAAGAAAAAGAAAGTCCCTGTACACAGTTTAACATTGCTAATTCCGTGCATTGTTCTGTCATCAATCACTGTATCAAGTGAAACGAAATAATAATAAATAACACAGTGCATTGAGTTGGTACTTGGTACAGTGATTGATCCCTGTACACACTTTGAAAGCATATGGGGCGTGGAGGCATAGCTCCACTCATCTTTAGCCTCGGCACTGTGTGGAGATATGTGATTGGCTACATTCCCCAACATTTTACCCCCCCGGAAAGAAGCCTGTACCCACTACATATGGACCGGATGGGCCCCAGAGTGCGTCTGGACACTTAAGAGAGAGAATAGTCACTTGTCTTGTCTGGAATCGAACCGTGACTTCACTGTTGACCAGCCCGTAACCTAGTACGGTTTGTTTCATAAAAAGAGACGGCAATAACGATAATGATGATGATGATTATTATTATTATTATCATAATCATCGTGATCATCACGTTCAGTTGTGACAGGGCTGGCCCTCCTGCCTCTTGCTAGTATCTGGTGTCGAGGTTAAGATTGCGTGGAGCTGTGCTTGTACTACATATGCCTTTGTGTTGTAGTGCGTAAGTGATCACGGGGACTACTTTATAAATTGCGAAATTTCTGTGTGTAATTTGTTGTTTAATTTTATTTCTATACCTGCAGTTTCTTATGCAATAGAGGCATATAATCCCTCCCCCCCCCCCCAAATCGTATGAAGGCTTGCAAAGTGTGTGGTAGATCCTACAGATACCACGTACAGTGACAGGGAATAAATAACAAAATTTTGAACTTGAGGTTCATTCATTAACGATGATATTCCGGCAATAATAACAGAAAGTAACTGTCTCAGTAACCATACAATTCCCACAGGGTGCTCCAGTAATAAGGACTTTAGATGCTCGGCCTGTGTACTTGTATTCGTAAGTTACTGAACGATGTTATTAGCAACTCGGTCTGTACAGTGTCTTATAATTTGAACAAAATGAGTTGGTTATGGAACGAAGCCGTCGTTGCCTAATTTATAGTACTATCGAAATATTTGCCTGGAGAGACTGAGAAAAACCATGAGCCAGACACTTTTGGGCTACAGTCAGAATCTTTACCCCGTGAGACGTCTTACACTGTACTGTGAACTTGTATCATTGTTGCATTTGGAGAATAGCGAATGGAACTGGAAGGGACATGTCGGAACGAAGATCGAAAGGGCTGCAGAATGGAGAAGAATCTGTTTTCATCGCATTTCCAGTCAGACTTTCCTGTTCTCACTATCGATGTGCGGTGACATGGAAGTGGGCTGAATTCGGAGGAACACGCCACTTCATTTCCACCTCGCATTTTGATTCCTCTGATTTTTAGTTACTTTCACGAAGCGAAAAAAAAGAGAGACTATCTTGTGTGGACACCGCGTCTGTCTGTCCGTCTATGACGTAATACCACCAGGTAACCCTTTCTCAGATTTTCATGAAATTCGGTGTGGGAGTTCTTTATAAAAAGTTGCTGAACAAGCGTAGAATTTCATGAAAATCGGCGTGGGAGTTCTTTACAAAGAGCTGCTGAACAAGCGTAGGATTTCATGAAAATTGGTGTGGGAGTTCTTTACAAAAAGTTTCTGAACAAGCGCAGAATTTCATGAAAATCGGCACAGTATCAGTCATATTTAAGAGCGTAAATGAATTTCTACCCGTGGTTGACGATGTGGGCTACAGGTTTTACTGGATCGTTTTTACCTAGCTACCAAATTGCACGGCATCATATATCACAAGACATTTAACACTGTCCGGTTACTCGCATGGAAATTACAACACCTTTTGTCACTGTGGCTGATCAGGTGGCTGAGAATCGTTGCTAGGGCAAAGAGATTGGTGTGTCTAAACGAATATCACGGGATCTACCCCGTAAATAAAGATAAATGGTTGAAGATTAAAATTCGCCTCTTATGTTATATGGGCGTATACTTGACCTCTGGTATTAAGGGAAGAACATAGGCTGAGTGTTTTGGATTGCAGGGTGCTGCGGAAGGTATTTGGGCTTGAGACGGAGGAAGTGACAGGGGACCGGAGGAACTCGGTTATAACGTCCTGAAATGGACTGAATATTTTGTGTCGTTACAAACGAGTGTCGTTATAACCGAGGAGTATAATGTTACGGTTAACAGCGAGGAATTAATTCGTACCACAGAATATCTGACGCTATAGACGAGGTGACGCATAAACCGATGTCGTTATAAGAGGCCTTGACTGTATTTTAAATTACATCAGCGTGTCTTTCCTTCTGTTTTCCACTGTGAGAAGAAACCCTGTGCTGTGCGTTGTAAATGTAATCACTGGATCGTGGCGTAGTGGGGGCGTTCAATCTTCTTACAGCGGTACGTTATTCTGTCTATTATTATGTTTCTCTGTACAGAACTAAGCGGCTTAGACAGATACACACGCACGTACGCGCGCGCGCGCACACACATACACATATATATATATATATCATATTAAAACAAGAACATGTAAGGTTATAATTTAGACGGGATACAAAATTCAATGTGGAAAGAAGACACTGTCACGGTGTTGGAACGAGCAGGAGCCGTCCTCACAGTGACTGTGGTGTATCTAGGATTAGACTACGTTATATATGTACGTAATTACAGGTAAATGTAAATTTGTCCTTTTCCACATCATGAAGAATTACAGGGAGAAATGGCGTATAGTTCCGCTCAACTCTGCAGGGCTCTAATCTTTTTTTCTTTGGAATTTTCCATCGTCTTTCAGTGTAGTACTATGTTTCGGATGCCGGCTGTGTTTCCGTCTTCAGGTAAAGAAAAACACTTGGGCTAGTGAATGCCTTAGATAGAGCTGTTCTCAGTTGCTGGGCCAGTGACTGAGAATAACTCGACCTAAGGGCTCCACCAGCCCAGGTGTTTTTGTTTACCTGAAGACGGAAGCGCAGGCGGCTTCCGAAACATAGTACTACATTGAAAGACGATGGACAAAGCCAAAAAGGAGAAGATTACTTAATTATGTCTCCGAGAATTCTTAACCTCGGGCCTAGATGGAGGTGAGTGGCCAACTCCACGCCCCGGCCGCTTTAGCACCGGGGCGGAAGTGCAGTACCCATTGAATAGGAGTCTGGGTGAGGCCGGACAGGCGGTGTGGACCATTCGGAGAAATGAAAAGTTATGTTTTTACTGAGAATCGAACCCCGGGTTATCCAGCCCGTAGCCTAGTTATTTGACTTGATCTGTTTATGCATGACTTATCTTAGGGTGCTGCCAGCGTCTCAGGCTGTATTGTGTCAAATGGTGCGATGATTGGTGGGTGACAAGTTGGGGGTATTATCAGTGCAGCGTCTTGCAGGGACAAATGAAGATAAGGAAAACATCAGGACAACCGATATTTCGGCTGATATACGAACCCAGCAGTTGCGCAGTACAAGTCTAGTGTTCATTTTCAAAATATTAACTAAAAACATAACGGTGTGACGTTCATACGGCGCTGGCTGTGAAAGTTACCATCTAATGGGATATGACAACGTGTAGGTTAATAAGACAGGTACCAAAATTCAGTAGGAACCTTATTAAAAAACATTGCTATGTGAAGATCGTAGAAACTGTAAATCGCCATTTTGTGGGTCCTCTACGTCTTTATCACTTGTGACATACAAATACTTTGTGTTTTCTTAGCGTTTGTTTTATAATATGTAGACTGAAGTATGCGTGTGCATTCAGGAAATGTAGTCAGTTTTACAAAACACACACACACACACACACACACACGCACACACGCACACACGCGCACACACACACACACACACACACACACACACACACGCACACACACACACACAAGCACAC